>JAUTBT010066582.1:0-14162 GCA_032361225.1 Lepetodrilus schrolli
ACCTGTTGTTTTTATATATATATATATATATATATATATATATATATATATATATAAGCGCAGATGTGAGTTGGTTGTGTGTACAATGTATATGAACGCACAGTTTAATTGTATAGATTCGCACCTGTATGAAGTCCTATATTACACGCTGGAATGCGGTCAACTGCTGCCACGCCAAGATTGATGAACTTTTAATTATGACAATTTGAGGATATGCATTTATCTAGCAGTGAGAATATGGACATTTCGAATATCTAGATATGGGCATGAGACGAGGGGTTGGGTGGTTGGGGATACATTTAATGAAGTCTAAGCAGTGAATTTATTACCAGTATGTGACCAGTGTAGGAATAGTATATATATGTACTAATTTAACGCCAGTATACCACCTATGTATTATATATCAAGTGCATAACACGTTATGTATACCACTTACTATACAATCAAACGATATTTTGTTCAAAGAACCTGCATTGTGAACAGTCGTGAAGCAATACATTATCAATTAGTCCTATTGTTAATGTGAACACTTAAATTTGACTTTATTGAAAATCCCCCATGCTGCTTTTTTAAACTCGGTAGCTATCAAGCTTTAGCCGTTAAACAAGGTTGTACTCTCAGTTTGACAGCTGTATTGGACTTGCGTGGTTCAATCCCCTTTCTAAGAAATAAGTTGTCTGTAATAGACTTTGTCGCGTTGACAGTCGTAATCATATAAATTCAGCCTGTCGTCCGAATGGCGATTAGATTATCTTCAAACAGAATGAATTTAGTTTGCAGTGAGCTCACGTGCAATTCATCATGGCGTACAGTCTTGGAGACTGCGCCATCTAGCGGCGGTGTGGGAATTGAACAAGATGACAGAGCGGTGCGTGTCTCCAAGGAGAGGAATCCTGTCAAGTCAAGAAAACGCCAGCTCCCAATGGCTCGTTGATTATAAACCTGATGTTCTCTCGTTTGTAAGAGACCGGAGTTTTAATTAACTCCAATGCTAAGGTCAAGATATGTTTGAAATGGCGCTGGTATCACGGGGGTATGGCTTCACGCCGCCAACCCACGGTCTCCAGATAGAGGGCAAGGGTGCCTGTCAATGTGTCAAAAAAAAGAGATTTAAAATATAATAGTAACCTACGGAATGTTAGAATGGAGGTACGCAGACGACACTATCAAGCCCTATGCGGGCACCGACGTTAGGCGACAATATTTATTCACCTGCTTCGAGCAATACGGATATAGCTCTGAAACCAGGCGTCACAGACTGGCAAAAGCGCAAGACGGATTCATACCCATGAAAGGAGTCAGCTATTCTCGTTAACGGCTTCTGTGCGGCGACAATATGAAGGGAAGGTTTGGAGACAGGGATGAAATTGGATGATAATTGCACGGGCCCGAGCATAGACTCAGGGTCGACTGTTCCCTTTGTCCTTCCACGGCGACCTAAGCCTATCACACATGCAGGTGCTCCAGCCACACGCCCCGCTGACTGAAACTAAGAGCAATTCTCCAGAGTCCTTCCCGAGTTCATTTTCAGAAACGGCAAGCGGTGTCAACTTTATTCACTGGCGAGTTAATCCACGTGCCCAACGTGCAGGTATAACATACACATAAATGCAATGAACCGAGCGGGTTTTCACGACAATTGTTGTCGATACTCATACAACCACAAAACTAGGTTTAAGGCTTTTCTCCAAGTCGATAAAGCAAATATTTTGAACAAATTGAAATAGTTTGTAAGTGTTAAAGGGGGACCTTCCAAACAATGAACTTGGCCAAACATGACACACTCGGTTATGCGAGGTGCAACAGCTGATTAAATCAATGTTTGGTATTGAGATCGAATAGTGAGATACAATATAGAATACGAACATTGTAATGAATGTATTGCAACCAGGTATAACGTGATGTACGAATAATATATCAAGCGACATCGTCTAATCTGAAAGAACATTGTAGAAGTGGAATAAGAATAGGTTTGTCAAGATCTTGATTTAGTGATGCGATGTCTGTAGTGGCAATGCAGTAACCATCCTTGGTCTCGTCAGTACCAGCCGATGCAGGTTTACTGCAACATTCAGCGCTACGGATGTTGTGGGTTTCATCCTGCCCTAAACTGACAAGTCGTGATATAAGTGAAAGAATCTTGAAAGAGACTCTAAACCCCAATTAAAAAAATTAAATTAAAAAAATACCTACTATTTTCTTATCTTAGATGTTTTTCCATTATTATTTGATACAGTAGACTCTAAACCCCAATAAATAAAATAAAAAAATAAATAAAAATAAAAATAATAATAATAGTCCTGTAATGGTGATTAAAACATTGCTGCATGGTCGGACATAAACAATAGCTTATTATTCTGTAGTGGTCTGCAGTCATTGTTTGTAGATGCTGAGCATTCTTGTGGGTGGACTGTATGTTACGATTCGCTGCCAAACACACACAGAACAAATTGATGTTTTCTGCAGCATGCTGTCCAGCTTTACATGGAATATATTTTAGCAAAATTCTGTCCCAAAAATTTACAGAGTTATTTGTTGTTTTTGCTATGGTCTAGATCAGTATCATTGTTTTAATGCTGACATTTTTTCATAGGTTTTGTCTATATTGTGTAATGTTTTGTGCATTTTGTTACAGCCCGCAGTTGATGCATGAGGTAGATACATTTTGTTCTTTGGGTTTTCTTGTTTGCCCAATTTTTGTTCGTTTTCTGTTGAGGTCTTTGCATGATATTTTTGCCACATCCCCATCATATAATTTCCCCCGGGCTGCAGTATTAAAAAAAAAAAAAATTAAGTTTGCTTTGCCATACGGCTGAATATTGATGTGCTAGCATGATCTTCATGAGGTTGTAGGTTCAATCTGTGAGCTTTAAGAAAAGAACTGACTGTGCTAGAGTTGTTACTGATTATGTGTAGTATGAAATTCTTGCCATAATTTGGTATTGGACTGCATAGTAGCTTCAGTGTTGATGTAGTTGAGCTTAATGGCAGTCGTGTCAACATTAGGATTGTCTTTATGTTTCTGAAAATGAAATGTTAATTTTTATTATTCTTTTTATATCTAAAGTTTTAATTGTTGTGCCTAGAGGAAAGATTTGCATAATGATGTTAGTTAAGCTGCAAATCAATGAATGAATCAAAAATAGCTGATGCAGAAGCTATGACCTAAATCTTTAGGTCTGCTAACTTGGGATGGGGCAATTCACACGATTTTTTATTTCAACCTGTGGAGGGTTTCACAGCTATGCAGTATCAGCTTTTGTCCGTCTTCATCAGCGCCATCACTGTCTGTCAGCCTGTCTTTCTGTCTGTCAGTCTGCCTGTCCATCATCCGTTCACATCTTGGCTTCCTATCGCATTCCTATCTTGTCTATCTAGCCTTTCACCTTCCACCCCCTGAGAGATCATGTTTGTCAATTCTGTCCATCCATTGCTACATGATCACATCCAAACTGCCAGCTGATGTTTAGCCTTCTCACATTACAAATATTTGTCACACTCAATAATCACAGTCAAACACACACTGAATTAATCAACATTTCTGGTGGGTGGTAGAATGTTGGACTTCGGAGCCAAATTCAAATTGATAGGATGCGATGTCTGTAGAGTCGCAATGCAGTTATCATCCTTGGTCTTGTCAGTATGGTGCTCACAGGTTTACTGCAACATTCAGTGCTATGGATGTTGCGGGTTTCCTCCTGCCCTCAATTGACACGTCGTGATGTAAGTGAAAGAATCTTGAAAGCGACTCTAAACCTCAATTCAAAAAACAAATCCACAACAACAACAAAATCAACATTTCACATTATTAGCAGTTGCTTCTAGCTCAGCACCTTTGGCGCTGAAGTCCGATGATCTACACCCACCACCCGCCACCCACCCTATCTCATACATGTATTAAGCACCCTGGGTAATCAGGATCTTTAATTTCATGAAATTCAGATTTTTAAGTCTTTGATATCCATGTTAGAAAAACATTTAATAAATAATTCTATTATGCAGTTTCCTATTTTATCACGGTTTCACAGACATGTTATTGCTTAGATACATCACATTGCTTGAAGCATGCATACAAGTTCTAATATACTAGTGTTACTCTTGTTTCTTCATTTCACATGCCAATAATGACCCTAAAAGTGTTATGTTCCCACTGTAATGTCACGTGCATCACATCCATCAAAGGTCTAGCTAATTCACACAGATAGCTGATCTATGCAATGATACGAACATTACAGGCTTATTTCATCATTTCCACTTCTACTTGCAGTGACTGTACTAGCCTGTTTTCCCCTATCGTCTAGCTCCAGCTAGTATTGTGTGTTGATAACTTGTCATGCTTGTGGAAAAGTCCATATATTAAATGACTTGTCTCATGAAATATATGATTTTAGTTGGAAAAATAATATGTCCTTGTCGTTAAAAAAATTATTTATGGAGCATTTTCTCATACGGTATGAAGAAGAAAAAAAGGTTTTCTGTATAGATCATCTATTTTAATGTTTATCTTTAGTCTGTAGCTTGATCTTAAATTAATCATGAGTGCTGTTGTAGGGCAACCAGTTGCCTCCAGTAGATAGGAGGTTAAATTAACAATGCCTGTTCATGTCCACATGGTATAGCTGTATAGTGGCAATGTAATCATTATAGATTTGTTCCTGGTGGCATTGAAGCCATGTAACAACTTTATGTGAATTGTGAGTAGACCAGTCAAGGTTTCTCTATATTATCTTAGTAGCATGTTATTATTTTATTACATATATTTTGTAACTATCAGGTACAACGTAGCTTTGCCAGTACTTAAACTATTCTGTGTTAATATTTTGTTTAATTTGTTTAGGAATTTGATGTGGATGTATCTACACACCTGAATATATACGCAGCTATTCTTGATTACATTACCATGCTATATATCTACATTATATATATACATTAACAATGAGAACAGCATGATTGTATATTGCACAAGCAATTCACTTCATAATAATATTTATTGATCGTGTATTTCCAGCCGGAACCGGAGACGTACGACCTTGGCCTAGGTCACAGCAATCCACCAATGAACATGAGAGTTAATCTCCCTGGCCCACTGGGTGACAAGGTCTGAACCAAGGGAGGCCACTCCAAAAATGGGGAGATATTCCTTGCATGCCCATATCTTTCAGCAAAAGGAATTACGTGAATGTACATGTTATCATTTCTTTGATTGAACCATATGAATTGTAGTGTGGGTGTTCTGTTGATGTAAAAGACTTGATATGTTGTTGTTCGTTTCTTTTTTACAATTGTGTGATTTGTTATGTATGTGGGTGAACAATTTACTGTGGTTTCTATTTGAAAAACATGATACCAGTATTGAATCTTACCTTTAAGATAAAAATTAAGTTTTGTTTATTCTAAATATGATATTTGATGGAGATTGCTGGTAGCATATCACAAATTTGTTACATTTTCATCCTGTCATCTTCCTAAGGCAATATACTCAAATTGCTTGGAACAATATGTTCTCTCCCTTTAAGTTGCACAAATTAGGGCTGTTGTTTTTCTCTCCATTGTGTTGATTTTAAGCACCATGTTTTATTTGTTGCTTTGTTAAATTTTCTGTTTTTGAGATGGCGAATCTCGTCAATTTTTGTTTTTGTTTAGTTAACCCTTTTGGGGTGGGTGGTAGTGCAGTGGTAGAATTTTGGACTTTGGAGCCAAAGGTTCCAGGTTCAAATCCCACTCTGGGAGCCCGGCATCAATGTTCACGAAAGTTACCTTTCTGACGTGATATTGATAGGATGCGATGTCTGTAGAGTTGCAATGCAGTTATCATCCCTGGTCTTGTCAGTACCAGCCGGTGCTCGCAGGTTTACTGCAACATTCAGCACTACAGATGTTGCAGGTTTCCTCCTGCCCTAAAGTCGTGATATAAGTGAAAGAATCTTGAAAGTGACTCTAAACCCCAATTCAAAATAAGAAATAGACAGACATTCAGAACTACAAATGCAACTTTCATTTAACCTCATACTCATAATTATTATGTAAGCAAACTTTATTCACATCTTTAATAAAAATAAAATCAATATGCTACAAGTAAATATCTCGTCGCGTATGGGCGAAATATTCCAGCTGCGACGTAAAGCACTAATTCATTCATACAGTAAATATCAGCATAGACCAAATTTTGCATTTTCATCTATAAATTAAGTATAAAAGGAAGCAAAAACAGCCCATAGATGTATATTACTTAGCAATGATAGCTACTACCGCACACAGCAATATAATCAGCACATGAGTGTTGTACCAGAGGCCAAACCTTCTCCATTATTGTGATAATCTGGCCACTCTGATAAAATCAATATCATTTCATCAAATCTTATGTACATCATCAAGGCACATTGTCAAGAAACCTGCACTGTTTTCACAATACCTCAGGATAGTTTTTGACCATGATTCTTGTTTCATTAATATTTTCTTTTTAAATATAATAATATATATGCAAAGATGATTTTAAAACAATGTAGTGGACTATCCTAGTCTCAGAAGGTGAAACTAAACAGTTTAAATATAAATTATGTTGATTGGTATTATATTTATATGAAAGGCGTTGCTGAAATTCTTTCTCCAGTAATCTGGACATCTGATCTAGGGTGATATTTTGAATAGTATTTGAATATACGGTATTTGAGTAAAAGGTGTGACACAGACTACCTGAGACATTGTTTTCTAGATATATAGACTTATTTAACTGATCTAGGGGGTTATTGTAATAGTATTTATGTAAGAACAAGATGTGACACATATTGGTGCTTTAGCTATATGTGTAGTTAACATTAAATTACAATATATATGCATACCATAGCATGGATTTTGCTAGGACACTGATGTAGACAAAATAGGGATTAAATTACTTACATGATCTTCATGCAGGTCTTACTAGTCTAATAACTTCTGCAATTTCCTTCATAGCAACAATCGCCATTAATGCAAGCAGCTTAACCGTTTCATTGCTGTATTAGATACAGACTCTGCTCTTTAGGGCATCTCCGGTTGCCTCCAGCATGGACAGAGTTAAAGCTATACATTATCATTTCCCCAATCTGATTACTTTGACCAAACTATTGCACAAGCTGATCTGATTTACAAAGCATTTTATTAATAATGAATTACATTTACACTATAGTAGCGTGACATACACCAGGCTCAGAGGTGACGGATAGCACTTTAATCCTAAGGGTTTCCAAGTACAAATCTACCCCCGCAATACTTGTCAGTGCAAAACATAGAGAAATTTGTTTGTCCAAAATAATCATCTCTTTAAAACGAGTTCATGCAAATACGGTTTGTCTTTTGGGATGGCAAAGTAATCCAAATAGGAAATTTGTGACTTAAATAGAAGTAAAATTGTATTCTAGAAAATCAAGACGTTAGCAAGAGGTAATTTCAGAAACACCCACACCCATGTCAAAACTAACTTCTCCAGTTCTGGCAGTCACAGAGAAGGTGCTTTAATAACGTAACATACTCACAGCAAAGGTCAAGAATACAATGTACAATATTCAGGTTGTTTTACCCCTTGGATAATAGCCATGATTAGGTCTGTGTGGGTTATATAATATCACTCCTACATTCAGGCCCACAACTCCCCAATGATAAGATGATGGAAACTTGCAGGGTACTACAAATTACAATTACGAGGGGGAAATGCTGCTGTGCTTGGTAAATGTGATACATATGACTCATGTTATTGCTTCATGCCTTCCTTTCCCATCACTAGGAATACAAATCAGGAATATAATTCCATGGAAATTTACAATTTCTGTTGCCTCTGTAAACTGTGGTGGGTTGTGTATACATTTCAGAAATGCAAGTTTCATCAATTTTGGGGATTGCTTCTGAGTGGTATCCTTTAATTTTAATCCATTCATATTGCATAATTAATTCATTAATTGTCGCATATGGGTGAAAGATTCCCGCTGTGACGTAAAACAATAATTCACTCGCTTATTCATTCTGGGTGGGTGGTATCTCATTGGTTTTCATTACAAGGCAAAATTGAGAATGATGTGCTCCACTGTGAACGGGAACATTCTTGAAATAATTAAATGATCTCAAGTCAGTCTTGAAGGCCAGTGGAAATTGCTGCCCTTTTCAAACTACCATGTCACTGGCTACATCAAAGTATCTCCAGTATCTCACAATATTTCAGCCAATTATACCATCTATAGCAAAGATGTTATAGAGGGACTTTGACAATACCAGTCACAATATATACACCTCATCATAAGTTAAGCGCCACCCAATATTGTTGAATGAAGACGTTGTTGTAGCTCTGACAAAACTATCACAGGGTAGTACACGGTTCAGGGGTGCTATTCCCTGATAGAGAAGAACAAACACAATACATAGTGATGCCAGTTGTATTGACTCCACCAATACATTAAAAGAAAAAACAATATTGTGGAAGAACACAATGTCGGTGTGTTATGAACTTGGAAAAACTTTGATAATTTCATATAGGTAATGGACATCAACCGTCTACAGTAGGTGTCAGGTAGACTCTTTATGGGACCACGAGGCTATTGCAAGACAGAAAACTCAGTAGCGTGTGTAAGCACCATGGACATTGATTACTGCTTGAACCCTGCGTCGCATATTGAGGACAAGTCGTCGAAATGTTATTTGGGTCAAATGGTTCCACTCCTCACGCAGTGCAGCTTCTAACTGTGCCAGAGTTTGAACTGGGGGGTCTCGATGCCTGATATTCCGTCCCAGGATGTCCCAAACATCCCCACATAAAATGGGATGTGATTTTGGTGGCGCATAACTTATGATGAGGTGTATATTAACATTGTATTCGGTAGTATAATTAGGAGTTTCAAGATTATTTCAAGTAATTATTCCATATGTGATGAATAATGAGTACAAATTTATTTAAAGATTTCTATGTAGTGAAATTATGTGTTGCATCTACTGACTAATGCAGACGATGTATTGTTTGAAAAAATCAATAGATGCAACTCTTTGAATAGTATAATGGCTGCACATTCTACATAACAGCTCATTTGTTAATGAGAATTTGAATCTGACTTTTATTTTTGACAAGATCGAGAATAGTTACAAATTTATCTCATTTGCAAATCCTATTTACACATTTTTGAACTTCATATTGGTGTTAATATTGGTTTGATACATACATGTACTGTATATTTTTTTAAATAAGTCTACGCATTATTTATTATTCAGGGCATAAACAAAGCCCATTGAATCATGTGAATGGTAGATTTCTGTATTGGTCTTACTGGTAATTATTTGACCTTTTTTATTTTAAAAGGCTGGTCCCTCCATAGATTTTTTCCCTGTTGAATGTTTGTTATTTACCAGTACTATTCTGAATATTCAGTAAGATTGACTTTAAACAATTTTCAACAATGAATATTTTAACTTTAGTACATGGTGCTTATCTTTGATTAATCAAAACCTGGCTCATCTATTAAGATGTTGAGATAAATTAACTTACAAATGTTGTGTTTTATATTTCTTAGTGTTGTTAAGATAGGTCAGCCTCTACATTTATTTTACTTTCTAAAAATGTTATTTATTTGACTGCCTGTTTACAGCTCTGTAAAATCAAATACACATTAATGATGTTTTGTTTATGAAGCATATGCATGTACCATCATATATGTCCATCCCATTGCATTTTCTGTCCATAATGAAAATGGAGATTTTATTCTTTTGATATCTCTTCATTAGCCGTGTTAGTTAGGCTGTGTCTACCTGCTGTCCATCTGGACCTACAGTGTCCTATGCTGTAATGCTATACATTCTTGTTTCACATTGAAACTTGCTTCACAGTGCTAGTCTGTTTTAGATTTGTGATGTTGACAAGATAATATAACAAGAACGTGACAGTTTACTAAACCAATGTCAGATATAGCAATTTAATTTAGAATGAAGATCTTCATTTTGTCAAATATCATGAACTCCATTATTAAAATACATCCATTATGATTTATTGCTAGTTTTCCCCAAAGTCTTACAATTACATGTGCAATGTTTTCAGTCATGTTATATGTCAGTGACCTTGCTGTACTGCAATGTCAAGGTTAGTGACCTTGCTGTACTGCAATGTCACGGTTACAGTGACCTAGCTGTACCACAATGTCAGGGTTACAGTGACCTGGCTGTACTACAATGTCATGGTTAGTGACCTAGCTGTACTACAATGTCATGGTTACGGTGACCTAGCTGTACTACAATGTCACGGTTACAGTGACCTAGCTGTACCACAATGTCAAGGTTACAGTGACCTAGCTGTACCACAATGTCACGGTTACAGTGATCTAGTTGTACAACAATGTCATGGTTACAGTGATCTAGTTGTACAACAATGTCACGGTTACAGTGACTACAATCGTCAATGACCATGGATGTATGCAAATAAATGTACAAAGTATAAAGTACCTTGTCTTTTACCCTCTTGTTTATTGTACAATGAATACTGGCACCAGCAGGAGACCAGTGCCGTGATCAGTATCAAATTACAAATAGATCGTTGTGATTCAGCACAATACATATTCAACCCATCCACAGCCCGGACCTGTGCTTCTCAAAATGGTCAAACTGTAATCTAGGTTTCACAAATTGGTTTGTACCGTGGCAATTAGCAGTTAGCATCCTTGGTCAGCCATTACCATCTGGTGCTTGCAGATTTACTGCAATATTCAGCACTGTCAAGCTATGATAATTGCTATGATAATATTCAGCACTGTCAAGCTATGAAGTAAGTGAAACAATCTTGAATGCAGCTCTAAATCCCAACTAAAAAAAATTAAGAAGGAAACAGAACATATTAGCCATTTCAATTTAATGTCCGTATCTGCAAATTAAGTAACAAACTCATCAATGAAATCATGAACATCAGTTTAACTTCAAGTCTGGAGAAAATAGTATTCATTTTTAAGGTTCAACTGAGACAGTCATTGGTTAAAATTTACCATTTTGGACGGCATGCATGACTCAAGAACAGTTATATTACTCTGTTTTACTTGGTTCCAGGAAATAATTCTCCAAAGGGAGGCTACTTGTGTTAGCTAAGGGGTTGCTCCATTATATCTATTGCAGTATATTTCTGTATTTTGTTAACATTTTAATTCTGAATATCTTGCACTAAGAGTCTGGTGTAAACACCACATATCTCATACTTTGACCTGAAAGAGTTAAAATACAACACCATTGGACAGGCGAGTATTAGTTGTATTGATACAAGTATCACGTTAATAGACAAACAAATCACACAAGACATATCACAGATGCACACATTGGCCGGAATGGTACATAACTTAAACCTTTGTCGTCGATTCAATTAACAACAATGCATCAAACACCATTCCATCAGATTACCACATATACAAATTATATAATAAAAATGATAAGCATGTATATTGCGCTAAACTCATGCACAAGGTGTGTGCTCAAAGCACTACACTATTAATATATAACTAGAATATTATATAATAGTCTTCAATAGCTAACATCAAATACTCCAGACAGCAATTTCATCATACATGCACAGATTACTTGTAGCTAGATTACAATACAGTGATCCCTCATTATAACGCATCTCCATGCACCGTGGAATGAACTGACATGAACTATATAATCGTGCAAGTGACACTTCAAATATACTGGGGAAAAAGTAGTGATCATAATAAACCCACAATGAATATTTTCTTACTAAACAAAAAGGTCATCAAGTTCATTTGCCAGATTACAACTTGTAAATAATCATTCACACATGATACACTACAAACATAAATTCTCAATGTCATGATCACACCATAGAAGTGCCACAGAATGTTCTCCAAAACTATTTTTCATCAATAAATCATATATCTTTTCCTCTTTGTGTGTGTCTACCAGAGGTGTGTGCAATTTGTAATCTAGAAGCAGAGGAGCTATCTTCCTCTTTCATAAGAGTCTTTTGTTTTCGTAAGCGCCAAAATGCACATACATGTACCTCAAATGGGAAGACGATTTATTTCTAAAACAATTTGGAAAAAAACTTCATTACTATTCATGTGTTTATGCCATAGTTATATGAGTCCCTGGTTTATGGATTTTTATGTTTATGATTAGCAGTAATTGTTATATATTATACTTTTATTATCATACATATTTACCAGTACGCAATAAAAAAAACTATTGCCTGCCTGTCTTTGTTTATGTCCAATGATGGTAAATACAACTTGTTCCTTCACCATTTATTATGATAATTTTCTAAAAGCTAATACACTGTCGGACGAACATAATAAAAATAATTATTTTTATTTTCCAAAGTGGAAAAAATCGGATCGGTGGATCCGTAAACCAGGGAATTAAATATGGCCTTACTAATGAATATTCTGTTCGAGACACTTTTAGTTTTGTCTTCATCTTTTTCAGTCGATTTATATTAGAAAAAAAATGGCACTAAAATAATCAGAAATGTTTGCAATACTTGCATAGATTTCAATCAAACGTGATCATGCTGCTGAGCGGCAACTGACAGATATTCATAAATAAAACTCTAGAAAACGTACGAATAAAACACTGAAAACGTACATCAAAATTAACCATCAAATAAAATTGCCGCCAATAAACACAATTATGTTGGCAATATGTGCACACATGTTGCATACACTGTGATCATGATAGTAGCCCTGCTGACATAGATAGAAGCACAAATAACAGGTGAGAGTATATACCCCTACCACAACAAAACATGGTGGTCAAATTAGGACATCATTTTACAGGCCTCAACTAAATATCATAATACTCTAGTGCACTACAAAGTTAAACCTTAAAAATTAAGTACCAGTGCTAGGTTTCATAAACCAACGAAAATGAAAATACTAGAACATGATACCATTTTCTAAAATGTCTATGCATTAAATGACTTCAGTGAATGAACATATTGCAGCCTGTTTGCTATATGGTTTACTTATCTTTCCTGCACGTGTCCATATACAGAATGCCGCTCTATGATTGTAGATCACGTAATCCCTGATTGCAAGAGAACTGGTTTGAAATCTCTATCCAAGTTCTCCACAGAATATTCAGGGTTGTTTGTCAACTGGACTTCTCCAGATTTCAAGGAATCATTCAATGATTGCGAGTGAAAAGATGGGAGTTTAGTCTCAGTCTTTATATGGAGGCACTTCCATCTCGTCCACAAAGAGTGTGTGCACCAGGCCGTCTCTTCGCTTTCCACTGCTGACTATCTTAATGTATGCAGAATGAGCTCCGATTTGGAAGTGTGTTTCTGTTCCGTCATCAACAAATTCTGCCTGTAACCGAAAATAGAAGAGAAAATGGAGATGAGTTGAGGTTTGTAATATTTCCCCCAAAAATAGTTTCACCTGTAACATTTCACTTTTTCATGTGACATCACAATGGGATATTGTCAGCTGTCAGGCTTGAGTGGGTAGCACATTTATACATTTGACCAGTTTATGTCTCTGGATGATAAATGAATTACGGGCTACTGACAGTCAATGTATTCTATTGTACTGCCCATCATGTGCCATCATTTCCCGACTAAAAGCAGTGAATTATCACTGCACACTTCTTATAGTACAAACCAGAAATATGAGCATACTTCTTAAACATTGTTCTTTATGTACTTCAACATGTTCAAGCCTTTTTGTTTTGTGCCATTCATAATTTTCAGCCCACTTGGTGAAGACAGCAGCCATATAGTGGCAAATGATTGAAAGAAAAGAATCTGCTAGACCATCAGAATGAATTTTGGACTCACAGCCGTTTCGACTTTGGTTCCATTCACCCATACATCCACAGTGTCTTTTTCTGAAAGTCACAAGTTTGCATTGACATTAAACATCTAATGAGCAGGAAATGAACGCAGCATTAGTTCTGGTACTGTTAATTTTGAGCAATGGATTCATGTAGGAAAATGAAAATGCATTTTTCATAGACACATATTATGGTATAACCATTTGACCAGATACCGTAATTACCCTAATAGTTCGTACAGGATATAATAATAATTTTTTTTGCCGTAAGAATAATTAGAAAAATACGAAAATTGAAAATGACCCTTGTCCGAATATTTAGGGACACCCAAATTAAAGTACAAAATATGGCTGTTTCTGGTGTGATTAACAGCACTCTGGTCA
>JAUTBT010066593.1:0-14162 GCA_032361225.1 Lepetodrilus schrolli
GAAAGACATGATTGAGAACAAAGAATGATATGCCAACTATTGATGAAATGGAATACATAGTGTGAATGCAATAGAACTAAGTATGCAGAATGTGGTGGTTAAGCTACTGTAGAGAGGTCGTGGTAAGACAAACACATTGTATCGGTACGGCGCCAACTGCAGATGGTTCAGACCGGAAATTGGGTTGCAACATATACCTAATTGTGAATTGTAAAACATTATATATCATTAGCATACAATTCAAAATTGTGCAACGATATATTCATGTGCATGTTTTTGTTTACCGTATTAGTCCATGGGCTGGGAGGGTCCACCGTGCACCACCAAGGAGTTCGAAAGAACATTCTTTGGTGGCCAAGACCAAGCAGAATTCATTTTAAATGGCCAAAATGAGACTACAGCAATATATGTCTCACCTACGGGAATTACCATTCCATAATTCGAGTCACAGCTCATAACATTCTGCTGAGAAACATCACTTCTCCAGTGAACAGAGATGTTATGACTTATGTTGCCTTACATGCCAAACGACCTTTTTATTCTAGTGAATACTGTAGTTCAAAAGCTTTTCGTTCTTTGACATACAGTACAGTGTCCTCTTCCCCCGTAGTCGTCATTACTACACGGCTCATTGATCCATAATTGTCCAAAATTGATATTCGCTCAACCTCCTTTGCGATGTAATATACAGTCTGAATTGAATATATATATATATATATCCATTCGTTTCAGTGGATCATCTTCTTTCTGGTGGATGAGGAAGTGGTTCTGGAGTGTCATTAATGAATTTTCCCGAGATATATTTCCTGTGGACATTGATAGCATTCATGGTGGTAACCAGACTGTAGGTTAGGCAAATAGTTGGCTGGTATCGGCTCATAAATGTTACGGTGCACTGAGACTGTAGGTTCAACAAGTCTGCTTGCATTCATCCGGGATTTTCTAGAATCTTTCTTCGGGATCTTGAAGATCAGCAAGAAAGATATATTTCCTGGCTTACAATCATCACATGCAAGTAGGCACACGTATTGGAGTGAAACTACAGCAAGATAGGATATGTATATTTTCCTTGGAACATGTCATTGTCAATTAAAGTAGACACCACTACCAATATCTAATCAATGCTCCACTACTGCACGCAACCTAAAAGTTAATCTTTACATTCAGAGTGGCTGTGCAGCAACCAGACATAAGAGAAAGTTGCCCCTTTTCACTACCTTCATTTGCATCAACATGAGACATGTATTAATGTTAAATGATAAGCGCCACAGCCACATACAAGGGGAATGAGTAGGACCACAAGCACATTTCCTAACACCCACTAAAACATTGGTAAGGAAACCAGAACTAAGTCACTATCTGTTTAGCAAAAGCGATTTTTATTTGTGGCAATTTTGAAAATCAAGATGACTGTTTCAATCAAGTGAATCAATGTTAATAATATGACTTAATGAATCCATTTTGCCTGAAAACATGGGTTTAGACACCAGATTCACACCTCTATCTATCTCGGGTGGAAATATGACGAAAAACGTTTTTATTGGCGGCCATGCTGAAAATCAAGATGACTGTTTAAAGTACTTGAAGCAATGGAGGTATAACTGTTATAACTTTATTAGGTTCATAGATTTTTTTGGACATAAATTACTTTCTTTTCCTTCTTTTAAAATCTAGAATATCTATAATATTTTTTAAATGTATCTTTTTTATTTTAAATAACGTAACCTTAACACCGATCTAGTGAAGGTCTGATCTATCGCTTACGTTGGAGTTAACATACGGTTACCTTAGAGTTACGCCGTTTGGAGACCCGGATGTTGTTTGTTTGAATGGAATCACCAAAGGCAGATCCTGGCTTTTGTTTGGGGGGTGCGGGGTGACCTTTATTGCATCTAAGTTAAGACAAAGGGTTTTCACTACCAACAACTCGTTCCACAAATCCCCATATAGATTGTAAGCTTGGACTCGTACTCAAAAAGATTTGTAATCTCGGGGCCTGTTTTGTCATTCCCATTAATTTGCAGGGCTTCATACCCCGACGTACACTAACACCGCCAATATCCGCCATATGTATCATATGTGACCTGGATGGCTGTGTACATTAGAATGTGACGGGTATGTTTATCTACTACTATTCGCAATACTCCGATCTCAGTTAATAATGAACGTACGGTTCCAATTCAGATGGATCCATTTGGCCTGTCGCTTGCCTCAAGTATGTTACCAATATGTAAACGTGGGTGCGCTTTCAAGTATAGGTATACATTGTAAGTGAAATCGCAACGAAACAATCCCGTATCAATTTCACTTTTCATAATAGGTCTACACATGTTGAGATGGGTCCATGATTTTGGTGATGTTGAGCCGTTCAGGTGTTATTGTTAATTTAATATCTATAATAATAATATCACCTATAAGTCACCTCCGCAATAGTTTTATGATAAAAGTATACATTTGAGAGTTCGAACATACATCAATATAGTGTGCCTATGGTAAATATATGTTTAGCACGCATTGAGGCAGTATCAGATCTAAAATAACAATACTATATAGTACGATTACTACGAATGGAAAACGTATTTTAATAGCAATAGTCAATAATGTTTGATCTTGTAGAAGGCTACAGTCGAAACAATCAGACAACAAAGTTATTCTACTGATAATCCTCTATATGATTATGAATAAGTATAGTGCATTAATTTATCGCGCGTATATTCTAGACGTTCCTGGACTAGCAAGGTATCATTACTTAGGCGTACCTTTCTTACTATTCCTACCTTTCTTTTGAATTTGTTCATTCCATGAGATAATTCGTTTCTCTTATCTCTCTTCTGAGACGTTGTCTTTCTATTGATATGTAGAAGCAATTCTGGATGACCTTTCATGAACATGGGATGTTTGTATTCTACCAATGATGTGTTCAGTTTCTGTCCATATTCGTTCGTTATAACTGGCCGCATCACTTTCCTAAATCCGTAGAGATTAAGTTGACGAACAAAACTGCTGAAAGAGCATGTTTTGAAAGGTTTGTTACTTCCAAGAAGGTATTCTTTTTCAAACGTCTCCTTCAGAATCCTCACAGAATGACCTCCAACGCCCCAGCACAATGCGTCTCCTGTGCAGGAATGAAGAAGTCGCCAAAATTTAACTGGAAATTTCTTTATGACTGATGAATTACTCATCCTCTCCGGTGATTGTGGCTGTCTCTGAATGTGTATAGCAACTGGGGCCAAAAACATTATACTTATTTCAAAGTAGAACCTATTTTTGGAACGAAGGAAACGTAATCAATCAAAGAAGAATATTCTGATGACTGATTCCGTGACGTCAGGTAAAGGAACATTACGCATGACGTCACTTCGAATGTTTGACATCATAATCATAATTAGCATGACGTTGGGGCATTGACCCACTTGTGTACGATCTCACTTGAAAAACGAGGCTGATGCGGGGGTGGTTGGACGTCACGTCGTCTACCCCTTTCCCAGAAATGTGTAGCCTATACATAAAGCATACTAAACATACCAATGGTCAGTGGACCGTATCATAAGATACGCCACGGTAATAGTAGACCTAAGCCGGACTAACAGCTAAGAATGTAGTAAGAGTGTGGAGGTAGGCCTACCAATTCTTATATGACATGTGCGGACGCGGAATAGATTTTGTGCTGACCCATATGTATGTAGGCGTACTATACATTAAAGCAATACGCACAAGAGGCAAGAACATACTTGAAAGTATTTAATATATATTTATATATATTTTTATTTTATTTGTCTAGATAACAGTGCCAATGCAATTAAAGGTCTTTCCCAACAGTGCTCCGTTCTAAATATAGACTGTTCGCGCGGACGTCGGAGGAGACATACCAACGGTATGCTCGAATCCGAGGCAGTCCAGCACAGGCTTCTTTCGGATCTGTTTTATGGCACCGTGTACTGCCCTATCACAGCAACAACAACAAAATCGGAGTAGTAAGATGTTGTTTCTTTGATTATGCACATGTCGATCAAGAGATCAACGACAACAGCTCACATCAAACACAAGAGAAAAGAAATCAATGCTGTTAATATTATTCTCTATCACGGATCAACATTGTAATGTATCGTGAGCTCAATTGTTCTTACGCGGTAATTTGACCAGCTGGTAGAAAGAAAAAATACCACTACCAATGTGAATACATATATTGGTGAATACATATCTGTGTACACAGAAAGCTCTGACATCACAACTTCCGTCGCGGCCGCCCTTTTTTCTTCTTTTTAGGGGGGGGGGGTGTAAGTGTCTTTTGATAGGAATAAATATATTTCTCGATTAGAAAATGTGAAAAAATCTCATATGGGGAAAGATTGTTCGTTCAGAATATGCAATAACACCGATGGTGACCATTATTCCCTACACAAGTATGATCTGGCCTCTTTAATACGTTCTTTTCCATTGAGTTCCTTGCCGACAAATTATGTCTGCTACTGGTCCATGTTCCATTTATTTGATAACTGCACAGATCTTTGATCAGTATAGAAACTCCCTGAAGTCGTTTTATTGTCATGATATTTGTTTTTTTTGGAACTAGTCTATAGTCCACGTTAACCGACAAAAGCTGGCTGTCATGATATATATATATATATTTGGATAACTTTTTTTTATTGTGTATGTGTCTGGGATACTACATTAGTCTATACTTCTGCAATGAATTCACTTTCAGGATTTCCCCTTGTGTTTTTTATTTTCAGCATGAATCGTTTTGCTGCATCCACACCCACATCAGAATGTATGGTATCGTATGCAATACAATTGAAACCTATTCCGCATGACACATCATATCACTTTTTTGCGTATCCTACCTTCACACGAATGCTAATCATGCGAATTCTGGATATCTTAATAAAGGATTTCAAGAGTAGCAAGGGCCCTTTAACGTTCAATGAATACAACATTTATATCTATATAAGAATCCGAAATTGAAGGATGAAAGAAAATATTATTAAAACGAAATTAAAAACACAAACAACACTTTGCTTAGAATCATTGTCACCGTGACCCGTTTAACTAGGCATGGAAATAAGAATATGTGTGTGTGTGTGTGTGTGTGTGTGTGTGTGTGTGTGTGTGTGCGTGCGTGCGTGCGTGCGTGCGTGCATGTGTGTGTGCGTGTGAAGGGAGAGAAAAGTGAGAGGAGAGAGAGAAATGTGTGTGTGTGTGTGTGCGTACGTGCATGTGTGTGTGCGTGTGAGGGGAGAAAGAAAAGTGTGTGAGAGAGAGGAGAGAAAAGTGTGTGTGTGTATGTGTGTATGTGCGTGCGTGCGAGCGTGTGTGTAAACATATACCCTATAAGTAATATATCTATTCATTTAATTATTCAGACAGCATGCCAATCTGAGTCTCATGAATATATTGTTTAATAGTATGGCTCAATTCTAAAACCACTGACACGCGCGCACGGACACGCACACACGCGCGCGCACACACACACACACACACACACACGTGCACGTGTGCACAAAGGGAGGTAAGTGGTACGAATAAGAAAGGACATCTGGAACTTGCGGAAGGAAACATAGGCAGCTAGAACAATTTTACTTTTTTTTAAAAAGAAAGAAGCGACTGCACTTGACACAGGTATAACTCAAGCTGCCGGGTAATGTGACGTAGATTATGATTAATATGCATTTGACCTCTCGACATGCACTTGATCTTGCGACATGATGCGCTATCTGACAGTGGCGGAAATAGGTACGCGGCGGAAATGGGATACGGTGGGATATTGTATCTCGTTAGTGCTGGCGGCTGTGTATCATTTCGATATATAAGTTTTAGCGTAATCTTTACTATCATATATAGTATTTAGATCCCATTATTGAGATAAAAAAAAGGAGAAAAGTACCTAACTAAGGCCATAGTTATTTGATTTCCTGGATTACTGATCCGCCGACCCGATTTTTATTTTGGAGAAAATTATTTTAATTATTTTCCGCTGACATTGTACTAACCTTTAGAACATTATAATAATAAACGGTGACGGGACAAGTCATATAAAACATCACTGGATGTGAACAAAGATCGGCAGGCAGTGGTTGACACAAAGTTTAAGCGAATTTAATTGATTACTAGTATATTTCTTACTGGTAAATATCTATAACAAAAGTATAATTAATAACAATTACCGCTATTGACAAGCAGTTCTTTGAAATTAATTGTACATTCAAATGTGAACAATGTGTACTGATGTTTCTAACAATTATTGATAATTATATTGATCAATTGTATATTATATGTCAACTGACCATTAATAATCTCGAATTATTATTATTTTTATATTGGACCCGACTGACTGGCCAAAATATCAAATTATATTTAAAAATAATTTCGACCACCCGATCCAAAATGATCACCGAAAAATCAGTAAACCAGGGAATCAAATAACTATGGCCTAATATGAAATAAAACTATAGATATCTATAAAATGTTAATACTAGAGATATCTGTTTCTGATTGTCAAACTTTAACATCAAATGATGCCATCCCAGTTACTGTATTTCCACTAATATGTACCTATGCACTTTTCTCGCAAATGGGTGAAAGATTCCCGTAGCAACGTTAAACTCCATAATCACTTTTTATGTGCACACTGCCCTCTTTTGAGTTCAGCATAAGAAAGATTTAGATAGTAAATAAAAAATATCTAATTTTACATTTAGTGAAGGACTGCATAGATAATAGCTATCTTTCCTAGAGCATATTTTGAAGGCCAGGACCTGGTTGTATGAAACGCTAATGATTCATTAACGTACAATTAAACCTCTTAACTAATGCGTCATTAAGTTGCGTTGCATGAAAGTTTTAGTGGCGTTAAACTCCCCATTAGCGGCTCATTAAGCGGGTAGTGGATATCAAAATAATGTGTGGAGGAGGGAGAACAACACGACCACTTATTTTCTAGGAACGACACAGAAGTTAAATCCCATTTTTATTTCCTAACACGTTTAATTAACGTTAATTTGAATGAAATAGAGGGGAACTGGTCATACAATGTACCGTATATTGCCGATTATAAGACGAGTCTGATTATAAGAAGAGCTGTATTTTTTCAGATATATTTTCCGATTTTACGAATGTTGTGGGTTTCCTCCTCCCCTAAACTGACAAGTCGTGATATAAGTGAAAGAATCTTGAAAGCGGGTCTAAACCACAATTTAAAAAAACCCTGGAAATTCATATCTGTTTTTGCAGAATATCTAAGTGAGTGAGTGAATTATTGTTTTACGTCACAGTGGGAATCTTTCACCCACACGCGACGAGTACAGTGAATGTCTTAAGATTCCATTGCTATTAGAATGCATGTGTAGTAATAGTACTGTATATCCTGTTTCTTCTTGATATATCATGTTATTTAGAAAGACATTTCATTCCAGAGGTGAATAGCCTACAGGTCTGCCATCTTCAGATTCATTGATTATAAAAACAATGAAATTAAATAAAAAAGTACATTTCTCTTGAAACTTGTCAAGATCTGAACTATTTGAAGGACATGGGACTGTAGTGTGTGACGAACGCTTTAATTCTTTTATATCTCTGAATGGTCTCTTGTGAGACATACATTCCATCTTAATGTGATCAACTGTTCTATTCCCAAAGCCTGACAACTTTGAATGCTAATTTGCTTCCACTACAAAATAACTACTATTGGAAAATTGATCCTTTTGTCTAAATTTGAAAAAAAGTGGATTGCAACTGGCCCATTTTTCCATGCGATATTCGTGTAATGTGCTTGTGTTTCTCACCCTCAGTTTTCTCCGGGGTGTCCTCAAGAGTAAACATTACATCAGCTGATGCAATGTAAACCTCTTTACTTTCGAAAACTTTCCAAGATGAAAAAACTTATTTTTTTCTCGCTCTCTCGCTGATAGGGTCATTGATCTTATAGAAATTGGACGACAGTTCAATTTGTTCAACATGAGGTGGGAAAATTTTAAAGTATCCATACCGATGAAAACAGATGTTGAATTGATCATCCTTTGAATTGCAATCTTCATCAATATGAGCTGACTATCGATGAGAGCCGATGGTAGTGGACAAAAATTAATCACGTTTCATGCGAGGGTGAAACGTATGCCAAATGACGTGGTACTTCGTGTGGGAACCGCTAGCAGACGGCATCGCGAAAACGGAGCAAGGTGTCGTGGGAGACGTACATTTCTCAGATACGTCAATATCTCGGAGAGATAAACTTGTGCATTTCTCTACAAGTTCTTCGTCACCCATGGCTCTGACAGAAATCTATATTGTTCCAGATTGATGTGAGAAAGAGGCTCCTGTGGGGAGTGGGACAAAATAGCACTAATCTATGGAAGTTTTTGTTCCTCGACGAGGGGTCAACAAAATACATCTGGGGTCTCCCAGCCAATCAATAGCCTCTTAGCAAACCCCCAAGTACCTCTTATTCAATTGGTGAAATATCATCGGCCAATGGAGTATCAGTTTATATGGAGAAACTGAGTAGCTTTCATGCAGCAATTCACACGCCTTTGTTTGACCATTAATTCCATTCTGCTATTATGCCACCTGAATGCACAGACAGGTTGACTGCATTGTTGTCACGTTGTTGTCACATTGTTGTCATATACGATGATACTGTGAGAGTGACAACACTTTGTGAGGAATGGCATGTAATACAAACTTGATAGACAATCGATTAGTTACACATAGGGTCTCATAAATGGGGTATAAATGAGTCAATGATGTTATCATTAAGTAAACATACATTAACATATTGTTGCAATTAGACTGATAGGTTACCTGGCGTTTATTAATGTAATTAGTCAAAAGGACATTATTTAATTGATAATAGTTAACAAATATCCAATACAACAACATTATGGTATTTGGATGATTGATTTATGACACATATTTTAGACTATTGACATATTTTAGGTTATTGATAATATCAGGTAAGTAAACTAAAATAATCTTCGATTTTTACATACATGTATTACTAGAAATTGTTAGAAATGTAATAAAACTATCATTATGAATATTATTCTTATGAGTTATATTGAGAGATATACTAACCATTTAGTCATCCAGATGATTTATACATGGAGGTATTAAGTAAAATTGCCTCTTATGAGTGCTATGTATTCTAGTGAATTCTACACAGTTTTGAGGTGACTGTTTGTTCCTGGATAAGAACATATTAATATTCATAATAACAGCACCTAAAGAATTAGAAAAGATAAACTTATCTTCTGTAAGATCTCAGTATGACGAAGACCAGAAGGCTTCAATGTTTTCCCCTCAAAATTTGTGTTTTATACAGGAATAAAAAATGTTTTTTCATATAACCATGAAAACTGTAACATTAAACAGTGGTGTGGCCGTATGCTTATTTGATGGTTTTAATCAATAACTAACCATCAGAATAAGGTATTGATAGCTCTCAAATCCTGTATATGACTTCCATACATATACATGTATACAGATTAATAGTGTCCTCATCGTGGTCCATAAGATAATGTTATTTGTTTATTTAATGTATGCAATGAAATATATGACACATTTAAATGGTTTTGAACTCGGTGAAAACTTCCCATCTGTGTATTGTCTCGTCTCTCAAATTGACCGTTGTGAATTTCATTGCCCCAGATGCTATGTTCACAGTAAAAGAATTATAAAGATGAATTTTAACGAAACAATTCATCGTTTTCCTGTGTTATGCAAATGATCGACATGAGTCAGAAAGAAGTGTACAAATTTCAAACAGACTTTTTCACACAATTTTAAAAAGCACCAGCTGTAGTGAGAATTATTGGTGTCATGATATGGACATTGCATCCAATTATCATTGAAACGTCCCGTTTTTTTTTCTTTGAACATGATTAAAGTTTACTTGGTCAAAATCCAAATTAACTTTATACTATCATAAAGAATGTTGATACTGTGTTATTGTATTCAATATGGTGCTAAAGCCTTGGGCTATGTTTCAACATTGTTATAAATGGCGCAAGGTTTCACTGTTAAGTATGAGTGTTATGCAGATATGATGTGAATTGAATTAAGACTGTGAGTTTTATTTCAAACTTTGTGATCTCATTCTAATTGTATGAAACTCATCTTGATATATTTGATTAACAACTTCAATATTGTTCAATAATTCAATTTGTTCTTCGTTGTTGAGACTTTTCTATGACCGTGCAAACACAGCTAGCTGCTCATGCGTGGAATATTAGATACTCTTCATAGCATACAATTAGTTCTTCACACTTGTATTAATTTCACTTTCCTACTATATAGATAACATTTTATATTAATTTATTATATACCAATTTTAATTTTCTGCAATTTTAAAGACTATTAACCATAAATGTGATTTTGATAAAGGTATATGGTGAGGTTGGTTGTATAACAAAAAACTACGGACTTTATCCCCTGGACAATACCCGCTTAGGTCAAAACCCGATAGGACCTCAACTCAATCCTTAAACACTGTGTTAAACTACGTTGCACTATAGCAATATCATGAGTGCTACACTATTGCAGTTGGTTATTACTATTAGTTGGGGGCGGGTGGTAGCACAGTGGTAGAACATCGGACTTCGAAGCCAAAGGTTCCAGGTTCAAATCCCGCCATGGGGGGCCGGCATCAATGTTCACGGAAGTTACATTTCTGACACGATATTGATAGGATGCGATGTCTGTAGAGTGGCGATACAGTTATCATCCTTGGTCTTGTCAGTACCAGCCGATACTCGCAACATTCAGCGCTACGGATGTTGGAAATTTCCTCCTGACCTAAACTGACAAGCTGTAATATAAGTGAAATAATCTTGAAAGCGGCTCTAAACCCCAATTCAATAAAAAATAAAAATAAATAAATACTATTAGTTACATGAGTAAATTGTCAACCGAGGCATTAAATAGTGAATTCATTGCTGCCTTTGTTACAATATTCATCATTGTAAGTTAACAAAATTGCACATATGTTGTGATATTTTCATAATAGCTGGGATGACAGCTGGGAGTGTTAATTATTACAATAAAGAAGTCTGAATCCCCTGTCACATATTTAATTCACAATTTGCGTCATTAGTCTGCTGACCATAGGTAAAAATAAAAGGTTGAAAGTGGGATGAATTGTTATTTTCCCCATTGTTAAGAAAAAAACAAAGCAGGAAGACAATAGCTTTTTAAAAATTAAATTCCGGATCTGGTGAAGTAAGCTTGAAACGATAAATATTTCATGGTAATCATCAATATTTCTTTACCCGGCAGATTGGTGACAGTCCTGGGTGTGTGCCCTCAGCCAGATGGACTGTCCCCCAGGACCGGCAGGCCATGTGGCAGCCACCCCCCATCTGATGGCCACACTTTACACCTGTCATAGCAGCTGTGCTGTTCTCAGAGGTGAGGCTCCAGTGTCTCCAGTCCCATCGTTATACTGTGGTACTCGTATACAGTTGTACCTGCAACAATTGTACTGTTTCGTTATAAGGTGGTGATAGGTGGAGATATTTCACTGCCTGTTGGATTAATGGTAATCATTGTTCTGTATGGCATCTGAGGTCAGGAGGAGGAGGAAGGTTAACAATGCTTCCCAAATCTATTGGATGCTTTTTTTTGGTATACAAATGCACTGAGGTATATTATAATAAGGCATGATATTATTATAAGATATTATTATAAGGCATGATATTTTTATTAGTCATGATATTATTAGATATTATGTAACTATAAAAATTATCTTCAATAAATACAATAAATACATTTTAAGGATATTTAGCTTCAATATTTAGTAAGAACATGTGAATATTTCAGTTACCAGATATACTCTATTACTAGATCACCATGTTAAGAAAGTACTTTAACTTTTTGTGTTATTTGACGTATACTGATAACACTCAAATCCTGGTAATAGTAAAATTGGTTTCCAAAGGAGGCAATACTCTGTACATAGCATGCATATCGTTCCATAAAGACTGTGCCCATCGCGACCATGACAACAGGGAGCTGCCAGGAGCTCAGGTGTGGTGTACAGGTGACAGGCACACGTCAATTACTCCCATCAGTTTCACACGTCAATTGCACATATGGCGCTACCCAAATTAGAGTAGAACTCGCACCTGAGTCGCCAGCACGTGTCCGTCTTTACCCAACTAGCGTGACCGCGACCGTGACTCAGTGGTGGCTGTGCTGTGCTGGCTTAGCCAGATGAAGTGTTTAGTATGTTTGAAGTCCTTAAGTTGATAATTTGGACATTGCCATATGCACCTGTTTTATGTAAGGGGGGCCCCAGCTTTGCAGTGGCGGTGATTAATTGTTTTGTATTGATCGTGTATGTTTGAGCTCTATGCCGTATGGCGGGGGATAATTAATGTCTGAATCAAACACTGTACACTCGGACATTATGTTCAATTGATTTGAAACACTCCCTGTATGGTCAGGAAATTAATTTATCTTCAAAGTTTTATTTTATAAATAAATGACTTTTCTAAATGACCACAGAATTATTAATTTTATTTTCATGGTATTTTTGAAAATATTTTGATTGGATATAAAGTATAGTTATTATTCTAAAATTTATTTATGAAATAAATGCACATTTGTAACAACTTTTAATGCAAATATATTCCATTTGATATCCACTTAACAATTCTTATAATAACTTAAAAATTCTATGACCAGATGACGCTATTTAGTGTATTCAACTCTGAGAAAGGTTGCCCCATATTTTGTCGGATGTATACCCATCTGGACTCATTCGTGAAATTGACTTGGAAAGGCCAATTATCAGATTGCTTTGAGCTGTTATCCCATCTGAGAAATTAATTCCATCAACTTTTAATCTCGAATAATCAGTTTTCAAATCCTTCCATCCCCATTTGTAATCTTTATCCCCAACATTAGCACCTATAGCTGGGGGCTATTGCTTTGTAGCCAGGCTATCCATGACCCATTCGTTGTCTGGCTAAATATAAATCTGAGTTGTCCCTTATGAAAACAGCTCCATGTAAAAATGTTGATACAAATGCTGAGAGCCTTTAACCTGCAATCTTTATCCACAATAAGCAGATCTCCACCAGCAATCTGATAAATGTTATTGTATGTGGCGTTCCTGTCTGTGCCTCACTCTTAACACAGCTTACAGTCCTGAGTCAATATTTATCATACAACTTTATATTCCGGGTAGACATCAGTCTTTTTGGATTGGTTATATTCACTCCATCTTAATGTACATTGATTTAAGCATTCTTTGCGATAGCTTGTCCCCACAAGCCCCACGTTGTAATCTGTACTAATTGGGGCCTGGGAATGCAGAGGTTGGACTGGCCAAGCGGGGGTTACGCTCCGCCGATTGTCGCCTCACCCGTGTCTGTTTGCCCTCGGGAACCCTGATATTTCTCTGTATGTTCCCGAGCCCCCAATTATCTCTTGGCCTCTGTCTTTGGACGGCTTTTTGTATAGACGTGTAAATACCAGGATGAGGAGAAGTTTGTTTTTTTGCTGAATGATGTTACTGGTTGTGTTTTGAAGGGAGATAATAAGCTCGTTAAAGGTGATGATCGCCTTATGACAATACCACGAGTTAGGGTTCCGCTAGGGGCTCTGTCTGGAGTACATGGCTCATGCAGGCCACCTCCAGGCAGGGTATTCAAACTTCTCCCTATAGAGACCCTAAAGAGGGTGTCGGGTAGCCACCCATGTGCCAGTATACAGGTGTCACACATAGATAAGGTGTTAGCTTACTGTTTGTCTACACCTGTAGCTCACTCACAGACCACCAGCATTGTATCTCATGTAATTAAAAATTATATATAATCTATTTTATAGCTTTACCGTAAATTAAGCCTTGTTCCTGGTGTACATACGCTGAGATTCAGCTACTAGTATAGCTATGGGATAGATGTTATTCCTCTGAAGGCCGCCAGATATGTCACGTATACCAGCAACACTATGTGATACATGTGTTGAAGGTTTCTGCCTGCTGCAAACTGATAAGTTGTGATATACTAGTAAGCGAAAGAATATTAAAGCTGGTCCCGGCTGACTGCTAAGGTTCAAGTGAAACACGTTAGAGCTCGGCTGGTTTGGGGATGGGTGACCGAGAACCTGATCGTATCTAGGATTCGTTCCTGCCCCACACTGAATCACAGGCTGAAAAACTTGTG
>JAUTBT010066604.1:0-14161 GCA_032361225.1 Lepetodrilus schrolli
TTATTATTATGTACAGACATTGACAGGTATAGCCTGATTTCGGTGCATTTTAGGTGCGATGGACTCGCTTTGTTATACTACTAAAGATGTGAATATATACTAAGCAACAAAAGAAATGCAAAATAATTCAATATCATGTACATATCTACCCAAGTAAAATTTATATTGTTTGATATAAATTGATAAATAGTTATCCTTGTTTTACGTTTCTGTTAGATTAAAATCACAATTACACAACATGTTAATGTTCTTTTATCGCTTTACAAAACAACATTTGTAAGTTTTTGATTCATTGCCTACTTTTTGGATAATTACCAATTGTTTTTTTTCTTGTAGCCCTGTATTGACATAGAATAGAACAGTTCGAATTCTGTTGGCAGCTGTTCATTTAAACGATTTATTAGAATGACGGGTATATGTACAGGATTAGAGCATAGGGGTGCATTGAAGTAGACTAGGACGTCCCAAGAGTTGCATAGCACCTATGGGTACACGGGTCTATCATTAACAGGCTTCTTCGGCATCACCAGCAAGAAAACGTCATCACATATCGACCATGTACCCTATGATAGAGGGTAGTCCCGTAAAAAAACGGATTTGTACACTGTGACGGCACATTTACGTAAGCATTTCTTATCAGCATTGTCAGCAGCGCAGCACACCATTGGAGTGCATAATAAACCAATATTCGAGGATACATGCACAGTGCAGCGCTTCTTGAGATATGCACTTTTGCATAATTAACGTCAAATGTTATGTTGGCCAGCTATTATTAATATGTCACCGTCTTCTTCAACGTTATTTGACCCACGTTCATCAGTAGAACATCCTCTTCTCGGGTAAAAGCAGATTGTGTATACATATGGCCTGTGGTAGAGACTGTATATTGGTAGCTCACAAAAACTATTCAGATATGATTGTGGTTTGGACCGTGCTCGCTACAGTAGCTTCTCAGACATTTTGTGGGGTGCCATCTGTTCTGGACATAGTGTCCTACCTGTAATCTTGGAAACAATGGTACAGTTCATGGTAGATGCCTCACAACGAGGCCATGCATCAATGAAGTCCTGTAGCCTGTAGTCGTCTCATTCATGGAGGGTCAACGTCAGTCGGTATTCCAGCAAGATAACTCGAGGGCTCACACAGCGCAATTTACACAGTATTTCTTGGCACGGAATAACATCAATAAAATCGATGTGTATTGATTTAGTCCTGATTTATATCCAATTGAGCAACATTTAGACACAATTGAACTTAGGATAAATCAACATCAGTTTCTGCCATTAATGTCGCAGGAACCTCATGATGCCATCATTTATGCATATGACACTATCCTATTATTGTTTATTAGAATGACAATGTGCTGCAGCAATCGAAGTCAACGGTGGCCGTTACTAACTTTACCTATCCATCCATTCATTAACGAACTTGTAATTAATCCTGACCAGAAAACCCAGTTTGTTAATTGAAATAATATACTTCATCTATTGATGTATTCAAATTCACAATTAATGATTTATGAACCGAAATATCACCTGAGAAATATCTGTTTAAAAGTGAGCATAGTCTAGGATGATATGCGCACTTCACGTTTCTTTTGTTGCTTAATATATGTAACTGTTATTGCATATTATGTTAATAGAAGATGAGTCCATTATTGCATACTAGGTAGAAGGCATGGGAGTCGCGGTGCAATCAATCTTGACCTATGTTGTTTTAAAATGGGTTACAAATGGCATGTGTACCGCGGTGTCTTCCTGTGAGGCTGATCTGTCTGTATTGTTTGATGTTTCCATAGGTGTCAAGTAGTTAACTGGTGGGTTGTTTTGCTGATTCCTTCTATGATCCGATTTTAGAAATAATCCAGCGATATGATTTTAGCTTAGATAACTTCACAAAACGTAAGAAAATAGTAATATTTTAGAACCCAGCACTATCATTTTAGGTGAGATGACTTTACAAAACGTAAGACAATAGTATTATTTTAGAAAAAAAACACGTTCATATTATCATTGTGAATGACAGTGAAGAGTTATACATGTACTATCTTCACTACCTGTGAACAAATAAAATGATTGTATTTTTAGGGTCAGAAAAAAAATAATTCGCCGATTAATTTAGGTGTTCGAACTATTAGAGGGTTTGAATTAATAGAGAAAATACAGTACAAATTAGTCAGGGCTAGTACCTTTCAAAACTTATGTTTACTAGCTAAATGAGCTGGTAATCCTGTGTCATACCCTGATAATGATATGTTGAAACTATGGGAGACAACACAGGTTGACCATTAAAGGTTAAAGGAGCATTGTCTCCCAACAAATTTAAGCAGAGTGGTGAAATGATGTTGCCACATTAATGCACTTTGCGTGTTAGCTCCAATTTAGTCATAAACAATAAATGCCTGTTATACAAGCATGACAATTTTCCATGGATCCACAAAAATCCACTGATTGTTTTATCTAGGGGTCGATGTATTTTCCGTGGATGTGGCTTGGGGCCTGCAGCACCCAGACCGTGGGCTTTTTCTTCTGCTGAAATCACTATTTTCTGTTGCCATGCCTGGTGATAAATAAACTAGTTTGGCGAGTTCGTGATGCAGTCCAATAGTTGTAGTTCTTGAAGACTTTTCTGCGTAATCTCAAACCAACCCTTGTTTGCATTTGGGTTGCAAGGACTTGGGTGCATAATGCTCACTAGCCGAATGTTGTCAATACCAGCCTCACTTACAACAGCTGTTGCGCGCTTGTGGGCGTACTGACCCACACTGACTACTGTGGAGATGTTGAGGAGGGTGAGGACCTGAAGCAATGTCTTATCGCAAATTGAGTTGATGTTCTTCAAGGTGGCACTGCCAAGCATGGGAGGTGTGACGTTCTTTCCTGTACACGACATGAAGGCCAGTGGACAAATGTTGTGCACAAAACAGTTAGTGAAGAAAGTTTCAGGGCTTCCACAGACTTGCTGAAAGAATCCCCAGAACCTCTTTCCAGACACCTGCAAAGCAAGGAATGTCAGCTAACTCAGCCTACAGCTGTTAACATTAGCATGGCCCATTTCCATATATGGTCAAATAATTATATCCACAGGGGTTGACATAGATATGAAAATTCATGAATCATACTGACCACCAAGACAATGTTTTTATATAATATACTGACCACCAAGACAATGTTTTTATATAATAACTCAAACTGCACTTAGTACTGTTAGTCTTGAATAATTTCTAACCATCTATAATGCTCCTTAGGAGCTATTCACTTCAAGAGAAAGTCAACTACACAGGCTTTGTGCATCAGGTCCTGGGATTACATAACTGTTTGAGTATTATTTCATACTTTTATATGAGGATTTATGAACAAAAGCATGAAATCATACCTAAAAGGTTTTGTAATCTCATGGCCTGGATAAACTCCGATTCAAGTGGACATTTAGCTTGACACCTTATAAGCTTGCAGATTAGAGAGGCAAAATGACCCTTAAAACAATATTACTAATCAAACTGCACTTAATACTATTGGTCTTGCATAATTTCTGACTTTTTAAGAGTTCTATACACAGGTATTGTGCATTAGGGAAAACCCTGCCATATCCCCTGACAATTTTTCACATGTTATTCAAAATATCTTGGAAGAAAGATTCACCAAAGGCCCAGTCCTATTTACCATATATGTATACTCTCCAGGGAGTTGAAAAGGAAACAGTGCAGTGAGAAAGTGAGAATGTTAACCATGGTAATAATGTAGTGCTTTGAGCATGCTCTTGAGGGTGAATGTTGTTAAATATAAATGAGAAAGTCTCCTGTATTTTCTACTTCTATGAGATACTCACGACAAAACACACTCGAACAGTCCCATCTCAATTCCCCAGATCAGCCACTATTCAACTTACGTTTTTCGCCAGCAAAAACCCAAAGTTTTCACTTTGCATCACACATTGTACAAACACAGCCTATCAGTCACGTGACCGCGTCTGCGTCGGTTTACCAGACCGCTGTTGTCCTGGCTGTAGCGCATGTCACTTTTAGTGGACTTGCTGGGCCGCCACTACTGGCAACCTGGCGAGACCATCCACATCCCTAGCCATATCTCGGAGATAGAATCGGGAGAAAGTCGACTCATTACGCCAGAAGGCTGCTCTTAAGATGTTTTCCATCGAGACAGACTGCATCATAGCCAGTGTAATCGCAATCACTCTGACTTCATGTGCTCTAGAGGTGCCCTTGTTACAAGGCAGCCCCCCGTTGATGTATAAAGCAATCGTCACTGCTTTCACTATTCAGCAGGACAGCATAGCAGCAGCGATTTCCTTACCTTAAATGAACAGCCTACGTTGTGAGAATCTGGCATCCTTAGATTTCTCTAGGTACCATTTTAAAGCTATATGTGGACATAGTGCTATATTAGGATCCTTGCTATCCAACGTATGAGCTAGTGACAGAACCGTGATCAGAGGGAGAGGGAGAGGGAGAGGGAGAGTGGCTAATCTGGGGAATTGAGAAGGGACAATTTCAATGCGTTTTGGAATAAGTATCAGAAATAGAAAAAAAACATTATTGCAATATGCCTGTGACTAGCAAAACAAAGGAGTTGAAAAAAATGTTAAAATAGAAATGCCCACCTCTGATCGAGAACATTCCAGGCCCTTGACTGGCCGACTTGGGTGTTCGTGAAGCGGCTTCAGAACATTGCCTGTTATCTTCATCCAATCCTTCACAATATTCACCTCTCCAAATGGCACCTGGAAGTATATTTTAGAATATTCAAACGTATCCATGTTTAGAAATTATTGTACTGAGCTCTGCTCTATCTTATAGTTGTAAAATAATTATCCTCGTATACTGTAAATCAGGAAATTAATGCGTCACTAATTTAATGCGACCTCAAGCTTTTGGACATAAATGTGACAACAATTAAATGCGATCGACCAGGCCTCTATTCATGTTTTTCCCGGACGTACCTTTCATTAGATTCCATAATGCGTATGAATTAAATGCGGCCATAAGCCAATCGCATATTTCGCATTAATATCCTGCTCGTATTAATTTCCTGATTTACAGCTTAACTACATTTAAATGATCATGGTTATATTGGGTGTCAGTCAGAACTACCATTTAGATTTGACAATGATGTAGAAAGGAGAAAATTCTTCTCCCTTTAATTTCTATTTCTATGAGATATTTATGACAATAAACATTGGTATAATGCTATTTTGCCCTAAATAGCCAAATATATTCAACACAGAGACTACAAGCTTGGCAATGTTTTGCCATATACCTAGCGGGCTAGTCAGAGTTACACAATGTGGAGTTACTTGCCCAGTAGGGTAGATCATTCCATCTGTTTGTGGCTAACCTAAGCATAGCTTGTGGAGAAAATAAACTGCCACCTGTGGGGATGGCTGGGTGGGATATTTATTGTCGTAAATATCTCATAGAAATAGATAATAAAGGGAGAAGAATTTTCTCATAAATATTTCAAATTCGTAATTGATAAAATCGGAAGAAACTTTTTTTCTATTAAAAACGTTAATACAATAACTTGTAGGGATAACATTATTTATTATATACTTAGCAGTGAAGACTGAGATTTCTCAAGCTGAATACGTGCCCACCTTCCTTATAATGATAAACTTGTTAGTTAAATTTACATGATTAGGAAACCCTCCCTTCATTTAGTGATTGACCAATCGCACGTTGAAATACTCTCAAACATCACCTTCCAGGTAAGTCTCGTTTAATTGTATAATTACATAGGGTAAAGTGATCGGAATCGGACACTCTCTGTACTTGCCGAATGATTGTGAAGTCTGCAGCGAACTGGAAGCATTTAGAATGAACCACTTGATAGTCAGACAACCTCGGATGATTCTGAATGTCATACTGTTTGCGTATGCAGCGAAACATATCAAATAGTGAACTAAATACGACACTACACTGATTTGATAGTAAGTCTGACACATTCGATCGGAAGTCAGACTATTAGTTTGGCATGAAATGCAGCGACACCCCTTATGTGGAACATGTAGATTACCTCTGATTTGAAATCATACTGATATAAAGCACAATCCGACTTCAGATCAAATGTGTATGTTGTCGTTGATCTCTTGATCAACATGTGCATGTTAAAGAAACGACATCTTACCACTCGGAGTTTGGGTTTTATCTGTGATTGGGTAGTACACAGGGCCTGAACGGTTCCATAAAACAAACCTGACACTCGTCTATGCTGGACTGCTTCGGACTCAAGATGGCCCTCTCTGCACAAATAGGCTATACGTGTATTTAGAAGAGAGCACTGTTGGGAAAGACCTCCTTTGCATTGGCGATGGTGTCTTACAGGATAGATTTTTTTCAGATTTTTAATATTAATATTATTTAGATTATTTTTTTTTAGATATATAAAATACTTGCAAGTATGATTTTTGCCTCTTTAAGAACTCATGGACTGAAGTGCAGGTAATAGTATCACACTACTGTCTGAAAACATTTATTTGAGATTCTTCTGGCCATACAATTCGATAATTATATTTCATTCTTATGTAGTAATAGTTTCATATTATATCAATATGCATTGTGTATCCTAAAAAGTGGTCTTGGTATAAGATAGTTAACTTGAACCGTTGTCATAAATTTCAAGAAAATGCTCGTTCAGATTTGGTGCAATTGGCGTTCATTTGGGTGGCGAAAACGAGCGGGGAAAAGTCACGTGAGTAAGCAAAGAAAGGTAACTGTTTAAGATATGTTCAAAGCTTCGACAAGATCAACGTGTGTTTGATTCCCGGTGGTATTAATTCTATAAATTTCAAGCAAAAGTGTCTGACTTCCGATACATCAATTTACCCTATTGCAAAACGTTAAAACTTACATTTGACTTACAAATATTTAAATCTCTTCTGCGCAATGTGGCAAATAAACAGGAACCAGAATAGGTACCATGCAAGTGCATTATGAATAACTTATTATTCAGTTAAGAAAATAGTCATCAACTGAAGCAAAAGATTCTTAATAACACCGAACATTTTTGATAGGGGCAGGTGAAAACATTCCATTAAAAGTCTGTAAATATATTGTCACATTTAGAGATGTTATAGAAGTTAAACTGTGGGTGATATTCCGTTGAATTTCTGGGATTAGGATACTATTTTATTTTATATCTCAATATCAACATTTTAAACCACCAAATAGAATTAAATTTTGCCATCATTGCCAAGTGTTTTCAAACCACTCATCAGTTCTGGAAGATCATGCAATGGCTTAATACACTTTTATTTTCCAGCAGCTGAAGGCTTGGTATGGGGTATCGATGGTTATGCTCTAGTGAGGTAACACAGCCATGCCAGCTGGTCGAAATCTGGCCTAGTACATGTACACACAAATGATAAAATACATGATACGAATAAAGTAATGCTGAAAGCGGCTCCATGGCCCTTTGCCACCAGGGGACATGGGACCGGCATTCTGGCGAAGGTGCGTTGCATCCAACCAGTATAAAAATCTCTTTACTTTAGACATGTTTTCCAAATTAATACAGAGATTGCAATAAAACTTCATCAGATGGCAGGTGCACATCATGTCAACTGAATGTAATTGTTTAGATGCAACGCACCTTCGCCAGAATGCCGGTCCCATGTCCCCTGGTGGCAAAGGGACATAAGGATAAGTTGTCGTATTTCTGACTTTCACAGCAAATATTTCCAATTTGGTTCAGTAACATGATATTGGAATGCACGAGCCTGTCGGTAAATCATTGTTTGCTTTAGTAAAGCATGTAGAAATATTAACAGATATTAATAAATTGGCTATCGAAATGGAGGTGGTGTAGATTTCCAAGTGACCGGGAGTGATATACCTTTCTTTATCACATAACATAGGAGTTTGGAAGTGCAATAAACCCATGCTATAAATATAAATATTTTCACTAGTGCAGTAACACAATACATTTTGATATTGTATTCATATGCGATATCAAAGTCTTTTTGGACCTCTTTTATAGCTTCTTCTTGTGACTTAATTTGTCAAATATAAAGTTAAAACATTTCTTCAATTAAATATACATATTTTGTCTGCATGCTTTAGCCCAGTTCCCAAGACATATGTCTATTATAGTGTTAGTACATGTAACTGAAAATCAATATTACAATAGTTTCTACAGTTATGTGATAAATAGAATCTCACATTCATGTTCATATATTACTGAATTTATTAAACTAGTTGGCAAAAATGATATTAAGCTCGGCAGAGCCTCGATTAATACGAGTTTTAAAAACTGAGTATTCTATGACCACTCATATGAGATCCTCTATATATATATATATATATATATATATATCTATGTTGTCGATGGGTACCTGTGTTCATTAAAAAAGATATATATATATATATTATCACTACATATAGATCTCTTAACAAATAACATAATAATTTTAAATATTATTATTTTACTTTTTATTTTTAAAACAAAATAATTTATTAAAACAAAACAAAACACTATTCAAGTGCCTCTGCTTCCCCTGGCCATACCAATATAGTAGTTTGTGGTCTGCAGGGGCAGCTATAGGAATCTCAAGCTACCCAATTTACTGAGCATGCACACTCCTCACCCCATTTTGAGACATCCCCCAGGGACCTGCGTTCATTCCCAGGAACAGTATCTTCTTCTGCGTATTGCAGAACTTCTGGACAAAGTTGTAGTGGGTCTCAAAAGCATACTCCAGTGGGTTGTACACGTATGCCACCTTCTCTGGTATAGTGATCTCCCTGAGCTGTTCACACTGCATCTTCTCCACCAGGACGTACTGGTCAGCAATGGATAGTGGGCAGGAGACTGGACGGAACATGAACACTCCACGCTGGGGCTCTGGAGGAGTGGCGTTCACAGCTCTTCCAGCCAGCCCAGTCTCAGAGGAGTGTAACTGAGTTATCCATGGTGTAGATGTATACGGTGCACACTGACTGGAATCTTCATGGTGATATTGGTTGTAGTTGTCAATGTTTGAGAAGTATCTTGAAGTTTGTTGATGACAATATTGACTGGCAGACTGTTGCAAGTGAGATCTATTTGGCCTCTGATAAATATCAGATGAATTCACTTGTCCATGCATGTTCACAAAATCATTGTAAGATGTCCTTGCAAAAACAGGATTTTTACTCAAATTGGTACTTTCACTTGACCTAAATTCGTCAGATATTGAAAAATGTTCTTTCTTAATTTGCACACCTGATGCACTATAGTCTTTGCACATGTTGTAGCGGTTGTCCACAGTTTGTATACATGGCATCTGTGCATAAAATGGAACACTGGTAGAACAGCCTGTCTGGCGTGACCAAGTGGAATCTGTCGCCAACATATCACCAAGAGAAGTATATTCAGTTTTGATGTGTTTTTTTATACATGGGTCAAACCCTTCTGTGATGGAGACCTGAGATTCTGGATTTAGCATGTGAACAGTAGATGAAATACCATCAGCTGGTGGGACTAGGATAGGAGATGGGAGACTTTGTAATGTTTCGGATTTGATGCTGTGTATGTGATGAGGAGAGATATTATTGTTGTATGAATGACGAGGCGAGACATTGCTGTTGTGCATGCAATGTGATATAATGCCGCTGTATGGATGATGAGGCTTGATACTGCTGCTGTACGAGTGATGAGGCGAGATATTATTGCTGTGTATGTTACGAGGCGAGATATCGCTGTTGTGCATGTGATATGAGACATTACTGTTATGTATTTGATGAGGCGAGATATTGCTGCTGTACGAGTCATGAGGTGAGATATCATTGCTGTGTATGTTATGAGGTGAGGTATTGCTGTTGCGCATGTGATGTGAGACATTGCTGTTATGTATTTGATGAGGTAATATACTGCTGCTGTATGGGTGATGTGGTGAGATATTGCTGCTGTGTATGTACTGAGGTGAGATATTGCTGCTGTGCATGTACTGAGGTGAGATATTGCTGCTGCTGAATTCGTCCTGCATCATTGATGGTGCTGGTAATTCAAAAGGAACATCAACATGTCCTCCACTACTAGAATTCTCACCCTGGCAAATGTTATCAAATAACAGCTCAGATTGCAAAGCTTCCCCTCCTTCCAGGACTCTGGCAAACTTTGACGTACATGGCCCAGATGTGCTAAGATCAAAATTCCTTTTCAAATACTGGTTGACACACTGAACACGACCTGCCTCTGAGGGGAGAGTTGCCCATCTGTGATCCATGAATAGGCTGGATATACCTGATCTTGTTGATGTTATTAATTAACTATGGGTAATCTCTCATGATACAGGAGCTCGGTGCCAGGTTCTACTAGGTCGAACCAATGTTTACCATTACCCTTGTCAGAAAGGGCATCTGTTTATGCAAAATATTTCATCATATTAGTACACTGTACATTTGGAATTCCTTAAAGTATCTTTGATTAAAGTGACTGTTTCACTGTTGACTTGACCACATTCACTGGACTATAGGACATTTATGGAAGCCACAAGCAGGGAGATGGTTAATCAGAATATTTTCCTAAAAACCAATAGGTCTGGCCTGGAACATGACATCAAGTTGCCTATTGTCTCAAATTTCAAGGGTTGAACATTTCCTTTCAGTTAGTTACAGGTTCTAATCAACACTATCGTGAGATTAGTACACTTCTTAAAATGGGGAGAGTCGTCTCATTCTCTTGCAGATCATGCTTTAACATCATCAGATCATAGTCCTCTGGAATAGATTGATATATCTCATCAGGGCATCACAGTTTTCTAGATGTAAATTGTTATATTTAATATCATAATTATTAAAAGTTAAAAAATAGAATTTGAATTTGTCATATAGAGCATCTCTAAATTATAGGATATTCTATTTCTTTTCATATTTCTATACTATTTAATATTTATTGTCATGTTTATTACTAAATATGAAAGCCAGCAAAAGTAAAATCTTAATAACCTGATTATTTGATAAAAATTAAATCTCAAAATTTCTCAGAATAACCCGACACACACGTGTATTCCCATCCATGGGGCCATATCGTAAGGGTATCATAACACCATAGATCACCAATAATGGTAGTACAGTACTACAAAACATAGCTGCAGTTTCATAACTATGTATTTTGTGCTGTGTTTAAGTTACTATAAAAAAAAATAGTAGTCAAATTTGAACATTCATAGTATGCATTGGATACCATACACATTTTTAAAGTGCATTTTAGTAATAAGAAAACAAGGGGCAAGCCTGGATATTACTTGTTAGTTTAGGGGGTTACAAGTCATTTCGCTGAAAAATCCATTTGTCCGAGTCATGTCACACCACAACGTTTCAAGTTGTTTGGCATCTGGTTTATTTCGCACTTGTTTCAGGTCAGTTCGTACCGATCCCAGGTCTTTTCATACCAGTTTCACGAATGAAATTGAGCGGGGAAGAGATTTCTTGAAGTACAAAAGCCATAATACGTATGAATATACTTGGCATTTATAACTCCAATTTGGCCCAAAACTATCACTTCTAAAACTATCACTACTGGGTAATGTGAATGCATGCCTTTAATATTAATAAGTTTAAATAATGGTAAAACTGTTTTTGCATATTGGTGATTTGCAATATATGTGTTACATTTCTTAGAAGCTATGCACTTTCATCATTTAATTTGATATGGTGGATAATAGATTTCATTAGAAATATGAAACACAGTTTTAGAGTTAGAAAAAGACGAACACTTCTGGCTTTATGATGAACTCAAAGGCCAACGACTATGTTACAGCATAAAGTTATTCTTCAAGATTAATGTACATGATTTAAGATATTGTCACGGATTTGTTCACAATGGTAATGGATTTGTTGCGAGTAGCAGTGCTAATGGGACTAAATGGAATAAAATGGTAATTTTGCTTACTATTTGGGGACAAAATAAAAATGATAATATTATATATTAGTTCAATCCATACAGCACATTCAGATCACACTGAAATTGCCTAAGATTTCTTTAAAATTGAATAATGTTAATAATGTCTTTCTTCAAGTATCCTAGTGTAATAGTGATAAGTATTTAATGGTTAAATACACAGTGTTCACACTTTTAATTAAATTTCTACCAATAGTTATTATATCATTCTTAGTATTTTAATCAATTTTTGGGCATGTTTTTCATACTGCTTTTCATTTTAAACCATTTATAGTATAATAAAATATTATTCGTCACGTATGGGTGAAAGATTCTTGCCGTGATGTAAAACAATAATTCACTCACTCATTCACTATACATGCACGTGGTGTTACCTGCTTCAGGTATCATTGTTAATTTGAATACTACCTAATGTTATTGAGATTGCAATCATGGAATCATATTAATCTACCTTACATGATTTTCAGTGAATGTGATGAATGCTATTTTATGAACGACTGACAAAACATGTTCTGTGATAATTGTGCCATGTGTTCAATTAGACAATAAGCTAGAACCTTGCTAGTTTGAATATCATAGTGGTTTGCCATAATTACAGATAACTTTGAACTGTTCAGTTAATCTTAATGGCTTTCATTTGTTCAATTACCCTTCAGATTAACATACTGCATGGGTAGTGATACCAAATTAAAGTGTACTCATTCACAGGCACCATGCATGACAAATTACACAAAGTATTGCAAGGAGTGTCGCAGATTGTTCGATTTTTAAGAGGGATACGTTGATCTTAACAAATCCTGAATAATCGTATCGTAACTAATCATGTACATTAATCTAAAGAATAATTTAATCAATAATTAGTGAATAACGAATAATCGAGTGGTTTATTCTAATTATTCAATATAATCATTTTAATGTAATAAACCATTGAAAACTGGCGACAAACAGCTTATCGAGAGGACGAACTAGCAGTCGAAAACATGTACATTTCACATAAGCACGAGAAACACAAAAAGATGTAATCAACAACTGTTAATTATCATTATGGAATCGTTTTTACAAAGTAGATTGAATAATGTATTGCATCCTGATAGTTGTAAGTGCCCATGTTTGATGAAAAATACCATCTGTCTATCCATAGACTATCTATAAGCTGAGTCACCTGGTCCCTGTCACAGACACACACACAATGAATCAAAATAGGAACCACCATCAGACGATCGATGACCCAAAGTCATGTGCATATTTGGGAGGTATCATTATATTTCATTTGATTTATGGCACTACTTGGTTAAATGAAACAGTATTATTGTGATTTTTTAAAATAATATCAATATCAATTTTTATTAATATTACTAGATATTATATGAACACTATACTTTTGAAATGTTGATTGTCGAGATGATAACATGTTGTACATCAATAAATGCTCCACAACAGGAAGTACAGAATAGACGCCATTATTATTTGGTGTTTACACTTTCTCAGTGAGTTTTTGTGCATTTAGCTGTGGTATATTTTCCAACATGAATCGACTGTTTGGAACAGGGAAACCTAAAGAACCAGCACCGAATCTCACTGAATGTATATCTAATGTGAGTAGAAACGTAAAGTATGGCCGTAGATTTCCACTATCTGAGGCCTTTATTCCAAATATTTGATATATCCACAATTAACATTATAAACTCAAATTTTAATTGCTACAGTGATTATTTCAATTTGGCAGTATGAAGAACGGCCAGGGACCTGAAATTTGTGAAATCATTTTTCAGAACGGTATGATTTCCGCCCGCACCTCCCATAACATTTCTTCCATTCTGTTATGTGTATGTCATTTTAAAACGTACAACAGCTGTACAATTAGCCTTGCCCCTGTTTATGGCCGGGTAATGATAATGCTTCGCTATACTTGTTACTCCCTCCGGTTGTGGGTCTGTGTAAACTGTGTAAAAATAAACACAACGTGGTTCATCATTTTATTTCCCACAACACTGTGTACTCATTATTTCCTTAAACCTCATGACAATGATAATATACTATAATACTTTATCTCCTTTCGACCTTTGAAACTATTATACATTGTAAAACCTTGGCCTGGCGCAATAGATATTTCTTAATTCCTAGGTTCTAAGGCACATGAATTATAATACCTGAACTAATATTCTTTAACTTCAAGAGCAATAATACTATGTTCAAACTATAATCACAACATACATGGTAACTGATACTTTAACTGGTGCACAGTTATTGTTTACAAACAATATAAT
>JAUTBT010066615.1:0-14160 GCA_032361225.1 Lepetodrilus schrolli
GATAACTGCATTGCCACTCTACAGACATCGCATCCTATCAATATCGCGTCAGAAAGGTAACTTTCTCGAACATTGATGCCGGACCCCCGGGGCGGGATTTGAACCTGGAACCTTTGGCTCCAAAGTCCAACTGTTCTACCACTGCGCTATCACCCGCCCACTGTATATGGTACATGTGGTATGGTCTATGTTATGATACTGTATATGGTGCACAGGAACAACAACTGTGTGAATAGCACCCGTCGTGAGCGTACGGCAGTTGCGTGACGTATCTGTGCACAGTTGGCTTACAGACACGTACAGAGCCTACAGACACGTACAGAGCCTACGGGAGCGTACAGTGGAGCTCACATACACGTACAGAGACAACGGACACATAGGTGTATTGACGAGACACGCACATAGTCTACAGACACGGACAGAGACATGGGACACATGGGTGTTCTGACGAGACACGTACATAGCCTACAGACACGGACAGACACAAGGGACACGTACATGGGTGTTCTGACGCTCTCTACTCAGCTGGGAGTCCGTGTGCATCGGATACAGTCTTCTCTGTGCCACTAGAAATAATAGTTGTTGATCTTTAATAAACGCCACCATATTGTGCAATAACATTGATTTGATATTATGACTGTATTCTGGATAAGATATATTGTGAATCATTAACTAAGACTTGAGCACAGCACATTTTATCAAACCTCTACTTATTGACACACTGTCCGGACTGGTTCGCAATGATATGTTATCTCTATTGAACTACTAGCTACGCGACATTGGAACTGGCTGCTTAGATTCAATTGCATTAAAATATAAAATATAATTATATTAAACATTTGCTCGTTTCTGATATTGGAAATGTATAAGAAGAAAAGAAACGAAGAGAAGGAGTCTGCAAGATGCATGGAGTAATTAGGCCTAACATTGTGAAGGTGGAATTTCTCTATCACATAATGCTACAATCTGGACCATGTCATGCATACCAAAATCGTCTAAAGTTCATAGTTTCCAAAATTAAACTTAGCTAGGGTTGGGGCCAGAACATTGACCTCCCAACTGGACATGGCTCCTTAACACGGCGTCTTACCTCGTTTAACCTTCTCCCTGCTGTTATATAGGGCAAATCTAGTTGCCGCAAGCAGAGAGAACGCTAAAACAGGTAGAGATGCGTCACTTCACAAAGGAAGCATTTCTTTGTTCGGGGTTATTGGCCCACTAAACATGCTAAAGCAGTGAAAAAGAAATGCGTCTGCTCCCCGCTGTATGGTAGTAGCATAAGACGTTCCCCGGCATATGTCAGTACAGTACTAGCACATGACCAGCCAACCCTAGGCTCACATCTGTGACTCAGCCTGCAATTCCGCTCATAGAACTCAGCAAACCTGTTCAACATTGCTCCTGTTCTAGTTACCCAGGATACACACTATTTTGACCCCAGATACCAACAACGAGAATATCGGATGCAGTAGCAACCGTTCTTAACTTCCTAGGTTCATGTACAGAAACATACCCAAACAAGCTTTCATCCAATACAGTGTATATGCATTCGTGTCCGGTATCCTGGTATGTATATTGCTGTACAAAGTACGTCATTGATAGCTTGTAAATCTAATGTTTGGCCAGAATTTAACGCATTATTGATACGCCATTTTAAAGACGGTCCTATACTAGTAACCCAACATTGAACATAGAAAACAGCACTACGTCTGTAAAGCAAAGTTAGATTTCAATCGTAGCCATGGTAACAAAATGCAGGGGTCCAGTGTATGCAGTGTATGGAGTGATGTCCCTCTAAGACACATTCTCACAATGACTCTTGATCTGATGTCTCTTGTGCCTGATGACGTTGCTACCTGATGTGGTTGGGTAATGTATGGCGCCAGTACCGGATGTGGTTGGGGAACTATCGCCTCCCGCTTTCATGTGAACTTAATAACACTATTTTTTTTAAGTTCGTGTGCGTATGTGATTGCGTAAGTTTACGTATTGAGTATGATTATGGCAGTGATTATTCTGACATGACATGACACATGTCAGAGTTCGATATGACGTCAGTTTCCATGAAGTCGAGAACAGGCCCAGAGATTACGAAACCTTTTTGAGTACGATTTCATGCTCAACTCAAACAATCCTCATACTAGTATATTATTTGAACTTGAGCATGAAATCGCACTCAAAGATATTGATAATTTCGGCGCCAGATGTGATAATCTATGTGCAATTCTTCCATGATATAAATATGATAACATACATATTCCTGAAGAAAGTATTTTACTGATGAAACATTCAGTAGCGAGATAGTGTTGATGACGAAACTAACATGCTCAATAAATATGCCGATCACTGTGTATCACCTGCTGTGACAGTTTGGTGTGCTACCTCTCCACGGGGCACTTGGTCAACTGAGGTTAACGGGGGACATGCTGACTGAAGGGGATTCATTCAGTGACACAAAGCCTTCTTAACAATTTTAGTCTCGTTCTTGCCTACTGATGGAGCTCAATTCTGGCTAAAAGCATTAGACGTCTGTCAATTTGATTCTAACCTACTGGTCGGAGCGAAACTTACCGATGTATTTCTATAAATGTACTTCTAACAACGTACTTTTGAGAACCAGATCCTCTTCCGGGCTGTACGTGGTCTACATTGTACAGTAGCATCTACATTGTAGAGTAGCGACTTCACTGTATAGTAGTCTGTAGCGTGTTTACTGTACAGTAGCGTCTACGTTGTATATTAGCGTCTTCATTGCACAGTAGCTTCTTGTAAGGTAATTACGTTAGGATACTTTACCAATAATAATCGGTCAGTCGTCCACGAGAGCTCTGTTCAGCTGGACATTTGTACAATGGGTGTAGCAGTTCAACTACGCTGTATTTAGATAATATTAGAGCAATAGCCCTCAGTACCAACACACATAGGGGCGGGTGGTAGCGCAGTGGTAGAACATTGGACTTCGGAGCCAAAGGATCCAGGTTCAAATCCCACCCCGAGGACCCGGCATCAATGTTCGCGAAAGTTCCCTTTCTGACGCAATATTCATAGGATGCGCTGTCTGTAGAGTGGCATTGCAGTTATCATCCTTGGTCTTGTCAGTACCAGCCGGTGCTCGCAGGTTTACTGCAAGATTCAGCGCTACGGATGTTGCGGGTTTCCTCCTGCCCTAAACTGACAAGTCGTGATATAAGTGAAAGAATCTTGAAAGCGACTTAAAACCCCAATGAAAAAAAAAAGAAAGAAAAAAAGATGCTCTAGTTCTGAGAGCTATAGAAAGGCTGTTCCAGAGAAGTTTATTATATGTAATAAATAATGAAATATGTGCCACATAACATGCTGACAGTTATTATTGTTGCTGCTTGTAATATTCTTACTATACGTGTACGTGACGGTTATATGAAAAACTGTGACGGGTAATCCCATTAAACTGTACTGAGCCACCAATCTGTCAACTTTTTAAAAACATATCAGTTATATTTCTAGGTGGATGTTGACTAACCGATAGTATTAACGTGAATATTATCTTTTCTGTTTATTTCCTTGTTTTCAGCGACAGCTGGGGTGAACAACCATGTCTGTCTATGGAACCCATATGTGGTGTCAAAACCAAGTGGAGTAAGAACATCACTCATATCAGCTTGTTCATTTAGTCAGGATTCACAGAGATAGAAACACATCAGTGCATAGAGATTCTAACTGTATTAGTATTATGACAACTATGTGGGATCTGTGATTGTCCGTAACAGGACGAAAGTTAAATTTGCATAGTATTATTCAACATACATGGTGGATTTCTATTGTATCATGGCTTGTAGCAAGAATGCTCTCCTGTAGCAATGTTCTACTGTAGCAACGTTCTCCTATCCTCATGTGGCAAGAAAGTTCTCTTGTAGCAAGAAGGTTTTCCTGTAGCAAGGTTCTCCTGTAGCAAGAATGTTCTGTAGCAAGGTTCTACTGTAGCAAGAATGCTCTCCTGTAGCAAGGTTCTTCTGTAGCAAGAATGTTCTCCTGTAGCAAGGTTCTCACCTTGTCATGTAGCACGATTCTGATGTAAGGTTCTTTAGCAAGGTTCTCCTGCAACAAGGTTGTGCTCATGTAGCAAGGTTCTCCTGGAGCAAGAAGGACGACATTGAAATGCGACCATGGTGTGGCCCCATAGCAATGTTCTGTAGCAAGAAGGTTCTCCTTCAGCAATTTTCTCCTGTAGCAAGATTCTCCTTTAGCAATGTTGTGCTTCTCTTGGAGAAAGAAGGTTCTCCTGTAGCAAGAAGGTTCTCTTTTAGCAATGTTCTACTGTAGCAAGATTCTCCTTTAGCAATGGTGTGCTTCTCATGTAGGAAGGTTCTCTTGGAGAAAGAAGGTTCTCCTTTAGCAATGACCTCCTGTTACAAGATTCTCCTTTAGCAATGTTGTGCGTCTCATGTAGGAAGGTTCTCCTGGAGAAAGAAGGTTCTCCTTTAGCAAGGTTCTATAGCGAGAAGATTCTATTGTAGCCAGGTTCTTGTGTTGGTAGGTGCTGCGAGGCCACATGGCAAGTGTGGTGCAGGTGCAGTTCATCACCAGTCGCGGTCAGCTCATCAGCTTCTCCAAGGACAAGGTGCTCCGTGTGTGGGACGTGCAGCTACAAGTCTGCATTCAGAGGCTGGCTGGCATCTTCCCCAAGGGGCCCGAAGGTAGGTCACATCCTTTCTGTCTGGATGTTCAGGTTGTTTTCTCTCTGGACCATCCAGTCACAGAATTTCATCCATGGATTAGGTGAGGACTAGATCTAGAACTAGACAGTGACTGTGGCAAGTCAGCAATGCAGGGTTTTCACATCCTATCTTTCAGTTCAAAGCACCCTGTTCTTTGACGAGGGCAAGGATCGCCAGGGTAACGACCGTAACCGTCTGTTCATCACGTTCAACTACCAGCTGACATGTATGGACATGAAGGTAGAGGTGCGCGACCGCATCGTCTCCCACGAGAAGCCGGTGGTGGCAGCACTCTACAACAGTGTATACAATCAGGTGACAGCTGCAGTTCATATCTGTCCATGTCCAAGTTTAAGAGCGACACTCCTGAATTTATTTTAGGACATGAAAAATTGCTTTTGAATTATGGAGAAACTATTTGTTTTAGAGAATGTAGGATTTTGTATTTTATTCCCAATACAGTTGTAACATTTGAAACATTTGCAGGTTGTGAGCGTGTGTCAGGCAGGTAGTATCATCGTGTGGATGATAGACACTGGGCAGAAGGTCAAGCAGTTCAACAGTTCCCATGGCAACTCAGAGGTCACATGTATCACACAGGACCACAGCGAGACCAGACTCTACACTGGCAGTACCGACGGAACTGTAAAGGTAGATTCATTTTTTCTTGTTGTTTTTTTATGTCAAGCATAATTAACATCAACATCAATCTCTGGTACGATAGGACATTAATGATGATGGTTATCAATCCTGCATTATTCATGTGCCACAGATCTGGGACTTCAACGGCCACTGCTACCACCATCTAGAATGTTCCGGGGGTCAGCCGGCTGACATTGCTCAGATCCTTGTCCTCAAGCGAAGTGTCCTCGTCATTGGCTGGGCAAAGTAGGTGTCACAGCATCTTTTACTAACAAACCTAGCTGTCTGTCATCTCTAACTAGTGAGAAAATATCCTTTATTTTTTTTGGGGGGGAATAGGTTAGAGCTGCTTTCAAAATTCTTTCATTTATATCACGGCTTGTCAGTTTAGGGCAGGAGAAATCCCAACATCCATAGCGCTGAATGTTGCAGTAAACCTGTGAGCACCGGCTGGTACTGACAGACCAAGGATGACAACTTGGCTCTGGCCCAATATTGTACCGTTGTGCTACCAACCTAATTAGAAGTGAGTGAGAAATCCACATTGTCATCATATAAGTGAGTCAGTCTCGAGAAGAATGTTTCCATGAAATCATATGGTATAGGAGTTCTCTAAATATTTGAGAATACGATCTATATTTTGTAGTCCTAGTTAGAGCATTTATGTAAAATGCAAGACCTGCTCTGTCCTTCCAGGTTTGTTACAGTGTTCAGAGACAGCAGTTTCCGTGACTACCACGTCCAGCCCTCAGACTGGAAAGGAGGACAGGTACTAACCTCCCTTTGCTAACTCTTCAAACTCTGAGACAAAATACATCACTATATTAATGAGGGCAATGGACCGAAAAATATTCCTAATATTCCATATTGTCTCTATTTAATTCAGGTCCACGTGGAGGACATTCTCACAATGTCATTCCTGGCCCCGAACATTCTGGCAACTGGGTCGTACGACGGCGAAGTCGTCATCTGGAACACAAATTCCGAGCAAGCATCACGCCACCTCAACCAGCGTGCAAGGAAACGGAATTTGACTCGGGGAAAGTCGATGTATATGCCCAAGGAGGTGGGTCTTGTCTGTGTGTAGCTATAGGGCCTGAATAGGTGCAAAATAATAAGCCCGATTACAGATTTATGCTCAAGGTCAAATTTTTATGGGGATTTGTGTACAAAATTTTGAGTTGAGCATAAAATCGTACTCAAAACGGTTTGGTAATTTCAGGGCGTGGATTCCCTGGGGATATATCAGACTCAAGTATGCGATGATTTGGGGATCGTTAATTTTTAAGTCTATTACCGGGGTACTTGTTTAGGCCCTAATGTGAACTATTGGCATATTGACCTCTTATCACTAAGTGGCATACTGGAGTAATTTTACTCAGCTTCCTTCACTGTGGAATTGTCTCCCCTTTGATCGGAACTCCTGTCATCTATATTGTATAAAACCAAAACGTGTTTTTGATGATTTTGTTTACCATGTGCGTTGACTGTTTATGACGTGCGCGGTCAGCAGCTCTTTACGTTTATCGAAACATGAAACATGTTTCTTGTTTAGCTAAACAATTTTCTTTGCCGTGTGCGTTGGGCTTTAGTGAAAATATATTTTGATGTCTAAGGAACATCTTCAACTTATTCACTTTGTGTTATATGTACCATTTTGAATACTAAATCATGCTATTGAAATTATTGAAAATGTTAAAATTGTCTTTAATTTATTCCAAATATTATTTTAGCCCAGCCGCCTAGCTCCAGTTACTGAACATTCTGAAGTCAAATCTACCGCTGAATCAACCCTACCTGAAATGAAACCCACAATTCGCCCCAAATCTCGTACACAATCACAAGGCAGCTCAGATCAGGTAAGGAGGGATTATTTTTTTTAACTGATATAAATTTACAACATAACTAAATAGGAAAAACAATACATACACACATATATTATTAAATAGATATTGCCAAATACTCTATGTTTAAAACATTTTCTTATGACCATGTGGTCAGAGGAAAGGAATGTGTACAATCCATGTCAAATGTCTTACCAGAGCGAGTCCAGTATGCAAATTGCCAAGCTGTTGTTCCTGGAGACAAGGAAAGGTAACTCCGCTGGAGGTGGCGCCAATCTGGTTTCGTGCGGCGGTAACGGTTGGGTTCGATTCTGGAACTCTTTGAAGAATGTGCTGCTTGCAGAATTTGTGGCTCATATGCATGGTGAGTGAAGTTATGAATGGTGGAATTACTTGATCTGCAGGAAAGCGACATAGATGAATACCATAGTGGAATTACCGTACACCAGGAAATCTTCGAGGTTGGCGAATTTCGAGGTTGCAGGACTAAAGTGGTTTCGAGGATTGCTATTTGCGAGGATGCCTGTCTAGAATTTAAATAAAATATTTGGTAGATATAGTCTTAACAGTAGTGGTTATTATATGTCTATCCCCTGGTCGTCGCATGCTGGGGACATGTGATCAGCGTAAATCCACTGCGAGTATCCATACAAGTTACAACCATGTGATAATTGCTATCCATACATGCACGCTTAGTTTCAAATATTTGATCTGCATGGAAGTAACATAGATGAATACCATATGTAAACATCATCACAATCCACTTAATTGTCATTAGACAACCATATTTACAGTTAAAGACATACAGTCACAGGTTTGTTTACATATTTCATGGTCAAACATATTTTTACGTGAAAGTATGTACATTTGATGTGTCTAGACAAGTATATTTGGTAACCAGCTACATTTTCTGCATATCCCACTGGTTTTCAATATTTTCATATTTTATTATTTTGTAATATTTATTGTTATGTAGGTAGTTTTTGTGGTACCAGTAGTCGTGAAAGGTTATTTTGTCCATCTTCAATGATTAGAGTTATCTCCCTTGGTCTATTAGACTATAGAAAATGGAGATATTACAGTACATTACTAACTGATTATTTGAGTTTTACCGGAAATGTAAACTGCAATGGAACTTTGCCTATCCTACAGCAGTGAACAGATATTTTGAGGTACAAAAGCAATTATTTGTATGCTATGTGCATATACTATGCATTTTAAACTCCTAAACAACAACTTATTCTTTGATTGTATGTCTTTAATATTGTAGTCCAGCTATTCAAATTCCTGTCACAAATTCTTGTTATCCCAAGTTGCGTATGGGTGATACGTACGCTAATTACATATACTTTGCATTTCCAACTCGTATTTGGTCATTTGCGGCAATACAAATCTGTGATAATTTGCGTTTAAACTGTTCCAGCGGGCAGCATCATCATGGCAACAGATAAGCTGAACGAGTTCCTTGTGACGGGTGACACGGACGGTGTGGTCAAGGTGTGGGAGATAGCCGGCTACTGTACACACCACATGGACACCCTGTCAACTACAGCACCGCGTACGTAGACACCCAACATGTGCCGTCGGCTTAGAGGCCTGGCCCCAGTTTCGCGATGGCCTCCCAACTATTTTGAAGCTCCTAAACCAGTCCTAAAAGATATCACCTCGTAACAAGTGTTTCAGGATGACGATCACGTCACAAGTTTCGTCCCCTCGTAAATCAACACCTAATTTTAGGAGGTGATAAATGGATCATAAAGTTAGCAGCTCCTAAATTTAAGATGCCGTTCTGAAATGGAGGCCGTCTGAAAACAATTCACCTGTCGTATTTGGGCGAATTATTCCCTGATTGACGTGCAGCAATAAATCACAATTGAATATAGGGGCCAAGCAGTACATACTTATACATATAATCTGTCTAGTGTTACAGCATTTCATGTTCCAACTGGTACTATATATAACTGTGTGATATCATACTTGTCTCTAACATTGGGTGCCATTGTGAGGACCTTCTGATCCTGGGATTCAAACCCCCGAGTTGCCTGATTGTGAATTCAACACTAGCGAATTAGCCAAAGGGGTAACCCTGCTGGCCGAGACCAGTAGGAGCACTTTCTATCCTGACAGTTTCCAATCAGGACCGTACTTTCATGAAAGGTGTCTGTTGGTACAGTACTACAGATAATACCAGTGCTATCCATTCACTGATACACAGAATATGTAATGAATGTGTCTGGTGTTCCAGCAATGAAATGTCAGTACCAGGGGCACCAGGATCAGGTGAACACTCTGGATCTGTGCGAGCGTAACGACCGCCATCTGATCATATCCTCATCGTCGGACTGCAGCGTGGCAGTGTGGGACGTGTACGGCAACAAGATCGGAACATTTGGACAGGTACTTCAACTGTGCCTCTCTAATAACTATGTATATCTAATAGGATTCCTGTTCCATCTGAGAGGATTCCAACTCTACCTCTCTGATAGGATTACAACTATCCAATAGGATTCAAAATATGTCTATCTGATAGGATTCCAACTCTTTCTATCTAATAGGATTCTAACTATTTATCCAAAATATGCGATGATTCTAGCGATTTGATTGGCTGATAGATGTCCTATCGGTTTGGCCGTAGTTAAAAGTTGTGACCTCCCTCGACTGGAACATTAGAAAGACATTTCTACATGAATATTAAAAACATATGTAGATATATTATGATTTTGGATAAATACCAGCATGATTTCCGGTGCCTACAGGTTTTTACAAGCCCAAATTTCTCATATACAAGATATTTTGGCTTGTAGAAACTTGTACACCCCTGAAATCATGCTGGTAACTAATAGTCTCTGTAAAAGAATTCCAACTATGGTGGGGGGTCTATTCCTCTCCCTGGACCCAGAACAGGGACCTGACCCAGGCTTGTGCTCTCTCTTGACCTCCAATTCTCCCCAATTTGATTGGCTCAAGTAGTTAGGGTTAGGACTAGGAAAATGTTTTATTCCTTTTTTTGGTCACTTGAGCCAATCAGATTGCCAGGAATTTGGTTCGGGTCTGGTGAATAGGTCTGGGTCCAGGGAATAGATCCAGGGAATAGATCTCACCTCCAACTATGCCTCTTTTGTAGCCATTCCAACTCTGATAGGAGTCTAACTCTGTCCCTTTGATATAATTCCAAATCTGTATCTCCGATGGACATCTGTCATTGTCATTGAGTAATAAAGAGCATGTTTTCAAAATGCGCTATTGACAACTACTTATGTTCTCCAACTTGTGTTGTTGTTAGAATTGTAATTACAATTTACAGAACACAGTATTATCCTATCCTTAATGTGATCTATTACGAAGTAGTGTTTAGCTAAGACAGGACTGCGAGTGACTTTGATGTGATTGGTTGAAGGAGGACCACTGGAAGATCGAGCCATACGATCCGACTGCCGAAGTGGAGGAGGAGGAGAAACTTGAGGTGAGAGTGATCTCCCCTTATGTAGTCTGTGTCTAGTCTCTCTGTACTCCATGGCTGACTTGGAAGTTGGAGAGGTTTGAGGAATAATAATAATAATATATACATGTATATAGTCAGGGCTCAATTTAGCCACTAATTTGGGAGCCATGGCGACCAAATTTTGTATTTGGTGACCAGTATTTAACTTATTTTAAGTGTTTCTGGTTCTTCAGGAGCCTAATGGCTCCTTGGAAAGTTATTATTATTATTATTATTATTACTACTACTATTATTATTATTACTATTATTATTGCCGGCTCCGTGGCATAATGGTTAGAGCGTCGGCTCGGAGTCCGGAAGGTCGCGGGTTCGATCCCTGGTTGCGTCATACCAAAAGATGTTAAACGATGGTACTTGATGTTCCCCTGCTTGGCGCTGAGCATTAAAGAGGTAAAGCAAGGACTGGTCGGCTCGGAGTCTGGGTGGGGTATTCATGTTCTATCTGTGGCATGATATACCTCCAAGTGAGCTAGCACTATAAAAAAAAAAAAATGGTGGTAATCCAGACTAGTACAAGAAGTACATATGCATGCAAGCCATGATGTGAGTGAAAAAAATCTTGAAAGTGGCTTTAAACCCCAAGCTCGTGGGCGAATGTACACAACTGTGATAAATATATGACCGAATTCCCTTGGCAAATAAAACGGTCTCGGAGACAGTGACAGGTTTTCAATCTAATACTGCAGGTTTAAAACATACAGATGTGAGTGACAAAATCTTGAAAGTGGCTTTAAACCCCAAATCAACCAACCAACCAACTATTATCATTATTATTATTATTGGTATTGTTTTCTGTAACTCTGAATGGAAGTTTGGTCTGTCATCAGGACGAGGATGCCAACAAGTTGTCTCTGGACCTGGTAGAGTCTGATGATGACAGTCAGTGGGAGCCAGACCAGGGCGCCATCTTGACACCAGACGAATACCGCATCAACACCTGGAGAAAGACCGTCCTGGGTAAGTTTTCTCGTTGCTTCCTTGGTCGTCTGCAGTCACGTGTGGGTGAAATATTCCAAAGGCAATATATTGATCAAGAATGGTAATTTACAGGTACAATTATGATGTCTCGACACAGTCGTCCTGGAATTATTTTTAAAAGTTGTAATTATTTTTAATGAAGTTCATATTCTTGGAACTTCTATAAGCTCCTGTAATGACAGTAGTTGTCTATAAGCTCCTGGAATGACAGTAGTGTATAACCTCCTGGAATGACAGTAGTTATCTATAAGCTCCTGGAATGACAGTAGTATATAAGCTCCTGGAATGACAGTAGTCTATAAGCTCCTGGAATGAGAGTAGTTGTCCATAAGCTCCTGGAATGACAGTAGTTGTCTATAAGCTCCTGGAATCACAGTAGTTATCTGTGCCTAGGTCGAGGCTATGGTGAACTGCGTGTACGGAAGCGAGAACGTAGACAGCCGGGGACGATACCTAACCTGCCGTACCTGCACTGGGAGAAGACGGGCGCCGCGCCAGCTGGCCCCTACTCCGTGAGTTCACCACATTCACCTTCCTTCTATAGCAGACTAGGGGGAACGTTCCTTTCACCATAGTACAGTGTTCGGAGTACTCCAGACACTGTTTCGTCAACGGAACAAAACCACACACTGTGCTGCAAACTGTGCAGTCTGCTCCCACTAGCAAGTTGGTGCAGACAGAACAGGGATTGTACAGTGATGCCACACATCTAATGCCATCCTTTGCCACCATCTTGCTTGCACGAGATGTGTGCGAGCCGTTCCTTTCACAGTTTCACTACAGACAGCTAGCACAGTTTAAAGGAAGATCCCCTAGGAAAATATCTCTCCAAGCTGAAAACATCTGTATACACCTTCTCTGCGAGCTCAGCTGAAAATTGTAACGTGCTATGCCATATCTGCCCATTTCATGACTGCGACATGTTTTCCAAAATCAGCATGTTTCATATATTTTTCAGCACACTTAATTATGTACGATTGTATTGCAGTTGTCAAACAGTAGTCTGCTACGCTCAACACAGTCGAGTTGGAGACTTTGCAACGTTGATCAGTGCTTCTCCAATCAAATACCTTGAATTCATGCGACTTCAAAATTGTAGTTGGACTGTTTGACTGAACCTGTTTGTAACCACCATGTTTTGCTCGAGTATAGCACTTTCAATATCAATCAACACCACACAGTTATAATAGCTGTAATGTAGGTAGAAGACAGAAAAAGTAGACAAGAAAACAGGTATTTGTATAGTCTGCTACCAGCTTAACTATGTATTCACACATAACAGGGGACTCTGCTTTCATGAGATTGTGAGATACTAGTATTACAGGTGATATTGCTTCCCTAAATGACTACGCCACCACTATAATGTCAATAGGGACAGTAACTCTCATCTGGGTCATTTGCGGTGACCAACTTCTGTTCCCATGACACTTAAAGGGCAAGGCCATAATGATTTCAGCCAATCCCTTCAAATTGGAAATAAATTAGTGTTTTGCGTCATGTTGAGCATATGCAGCATGTGTAGTGGGAAATTGAACTGGGTTGTATTTTTAGGAGAAAAATGGTAAATCAGCAAAATGAATGGATATGTGCCAAATAGAGAGTTTTGTTACCTTTCTTGTTTGATAGATCTGCCTAACAACAGCATGAATTCAGACCCTTGCACAGGATTTATTTTGCCCGATTATGCAAGATAGATAATGTGTGTTAAAACCAACATTTCCAAACAATTATTTAGTGATCCGAATGAGTGCGAGTATAATTATGATTTGGAGGCCTTTGTCTTACCTGAATCAGATGATATAGCATCCGCAATATTAGTTCAAATGTCTGTTCAGGCTGGTAGTGATGCAATTAAAGATTCCGTTTGGATACATGTGTAACAGAGGATCATGCCGATCCTGGGATTTGTCATCCTAGTCTTGGCATCATTGAAAATCAATAGACAAATATGATTGCATATTCCACAGCTCTGACAAGGTCCTCTCCTTATGGGACGACCCCTGGTACAAGTTATTTACCTGGGAAAATGCATCCTATGATAAAAAGAAGAGACTAATATTGAGTTGATAAAAAAAATTAATCTCTTTTTCAAATCAGGAAGTCTTCAGGAAGCATTGGTGAAATAATATTCATCATTATTACTTTTATCTTGGTCTATCTATATATCTCTAAAATAGTCCTATTATAAAGAATTAATAAAATATTTACTATTTCATATGTTATTTAGGACCTCACATAATATAGAACTTGTGGAACGTGCACAGATTACTGTAAACATCTTTATAATGAATTATATTTAAATTAATATATTTATGAATAATTTTGCTTACTATCAGATACCAATTACGATTTTTAGTGAAACAATATAACACAAAATTACAGCAAAAATCTATTGGAAAGATCATTATCAGAGTGTTGTGGTAAGGATATATAATTATCAGTTTGTTTGGTGTGGTGAAATAAAACATGCCATAACAACAAATTTAGTATAATTGCATGG
>JAUTBT010066626.1:0-14159 GCA_032361225.1 Lepetodrilus schrolli
TATTTACTATGATTTTTTCTGTAAGTGCTAAATAGTGATAAACAAAGAAGGAAGTTAATTGTGGTCTGAGGCCATATGATCTGCCTAAAAAAATGGTATGGGAAGTCAGCCATGTTGAAAAGTAAAGTTTATGCTAATTCCCTTTTAGGTATAACTAGGTTTAAGTGTGTAGACGGTGGACATGGGTACAGATATATTTCTATTTTGTTCTACTTTGCTTCTTTCTTTTACGATTTATCTCTGAGCCTCCATGGTATTGCTATAAATGTTGAATATTGGATTATCATTGTTTATTTCATTGAGATTCACTTGACAACTCACAGGCATGGCAAATTTCCACGGATCCACAGAAATCCGCTTATCTGCAGAAATCCACTGATTTATTTCTCTAGGGGTCGATTTATTTGCCCTGGACGTGACTTGGCCCCCACTCTGGGCTTTCTGCTGTAATACAAAATTGTCTGTGGTCATGTCTGGATTTAAGGTTCTTGGTATAACATACACATGCTGATTGACGACTCGGTATTACTTATGGATTAATTTCCAGCCCGTTTGAAGAGTTGTCACCAGTCTGTAAGCTGCATGGAAAGCCCATTGAGTACTACTGTGATGATGATGACATCGCCATCTGCTCACGTTGTGTCATCCTGGGCGCCCACAAGGACCACATGATTTCGTCTATGGAAGAAAAGGTTTAGTCTTACTTGTCATGCATTTGAAAATGAAATACGTAAGTTCGCAAAGGTTACCTTTCCAACGCGATCGTTATAGGATGTGCTCTGTTATACTGTGCCAATGCTACGGATGTTGAAGGTTTTCTCCTGACCTAATCTGACAAACCGTGATATTATTAGTGGAAGAATCTAGAAAGTGGGTCTAAACCCCAATTTAAAGAACATCCACAATATAACAGTGTTGATTTTGAGTGTGCTCAATGCAGAATTGCTCTGCTTTATGTCCATGTCTTGTCTGATTCCTATTTCAGAACAAAGTTGTCCTTGTGGATATGGAACCTGCTCTTCAGTTTGCTTCACATGTGCTCAAGAAACTACGTAAAGCTGAGAAGGTAGGAGTTGACGATCATTTTATTTTATTTTTTACATAGATGGTGATTGCTTTTTAAGTTGAGCTCATTAGAATTAAATATATATTATAGTTTAAATTAGTTAATGTGTTCTTCATCTGTATGTCAGATAAATCTTGACGTTTGAATTGTTGTGTTAATGACAAGGAAAATATAATTTAAATATGAATGATTCCTTCCAACAGACTTTATCGGAGTCGGTGCCCTCCATTAAGAGCGAGACATCTGCAGTGACCGAGTCAATCAGAGAACACTTCCAAGCTCTCCATGCCATGATGCAGACAAGGTACGGTTGTGACGTCTCCTTCTAGACTCGCATCGTTGCGTGTGGGTGAAAAATTGCTGCTGTGATGTAAAGCAGTACGTGTCTCACATGGTAGACTTGCTATAAACATTGGGTTTCCAGCTGGCATTTGTGAATCTCTTTTTATGGCACCATATACCACAAAGATGTGTCCCACTGGGGTTGGGTGGTAGCACAGTGGTAGATCGTCAAGACTTCATAGCCAATGGTTCTGAGTTTAAACCCATCCTTAATACCAAGCGTGAATATCTGTGGAAGGTATCTGTCTGACCTGGTTATGATAGGATGTCCGAATTACACTGTCAGTGCAGTTATCATCCTTGGTTTGTCAGTACCATCCTTGGTTTGTCAGTACCATCTGGTGCTGGCAGGTTTACACTAACACTTAGCACTGCATGTGTTACAGTTTTCCTGATATGTGCAAAATAATCTTGAAAAATTATTCTAAGCCCCAACGTCAATGAATTTTGCGACTAACCTGCAATTGAAACAAGTTGATGACAATGGGATCCTAAATGTTCATTAGTTGCATCCTGGTATCGATTGTCTGTTCCAGGGAAGAAGAATTGGTTGAACAAGTCTTGAGTGTGTATCAAAATGGCATAGCTCCAATTGTAGATATGGTAAGACTTTCACTAACATTCTCAGTATTTAGTTTACATTTTCCTGTAAGCCTTCAATATCTGAATCTACTTCTGTTAACACCCATCATCTATTAGAATTTGGAAAATCATTGTAGATATATTCAAAGTAAGATTTAAGAAACTATTCACTTATTATCACAAAGCTTCAACTATGCTTCGTCTTGCACAAGTACACCCAAATCATTGTAGATATATTCAAAGTAAGATTTAAGAAACTATTCACTTATTATCACAAAGCGTCAACTATGCTTCGTCTTGCACAAGTAAACCCAAATTTGAGATGATATCATTATAGTTTATGTTATTATCATTTTAGACAAATTTTTATCTTTATTAATTGAACAATGTTTTTCAGAAATTAGAGTTAATTGATGAGAAGAGGAAGTTGGAACAAGCAATAAAAGGTGATTTAATACTAAATAGGCCTGGTCATTTAATCTGAAAACCTATTGTCATGTTTCATTGTGTTATTAGTTGGTGTTATCAGTTGACCACATCAATATGATGCTGTTGAGTATAGGTTGTTTTATAATTGAATGGAAATACTAATTCATCAGAAAATGCTTTCCAATTTTCTGATAGCCATCTTGGAATCTTACTGCAATAATCAGAAGTATCAATCATTAACAATGAAGTTTCAAAAATGTTTTGCAAAATATTTTTTCAGCTGCTCAACGACTGATGAACAATAACAACGAATTGGTTTTGAATGCTAAAGACATTCTAGACAAACTGAACAAAGCTAAAGATGTGATGTGTGTTGTGAGCAACACTGAACCAGAGTCAATCACTGGAATCAGGTAGGAAGCAATACTGCCTCGGTATTTGCTGTTTGTCATCACCTTCGTTCCCATTTGTTAACTATAAGTCCTCTGAAAGCATCATCGCCTATGGGTGAAAGATTCCTGCTGTGATGTAAAACAATAATGCACTTGCCTTTGATAGTCTTTGATAAATACAAGTGAATGTTTCTCAGCTTATTCCTACCAAGGAATGTTAAAAAAGTACCAGTTAGGTTTCAAATACTAAAGCTTTTAGTCATTACATTTTAGTAACCAACAATCTTGTAGTCTCAGAATATGACTTTATATCTGTACTTTTCGAATGTTGACAATTAATGTGCTTTCCACAATATTTCATTCAGCATAAATTCAATTTCCGTATAGATTTGAGAGTGATACCTCTGGACTGCAAGCAGTGAAGAGCTATGGGGCAGTTGTTGGCGAAGTACCCAAAAGGTTTGTACCGTATATCTGCATTCTAGTACTGTTGTCTTCAATTGGTTAGAACGTTTGTTATAAACTTACTGGTTTAGTCTGGTATTACATGTGAATAGTGTTCACACTGGTGCAAAACATGCTTCTATGACAATTCTTTTGAAACCAATGATCTCTAAAATGTATTGAAGAGGCTAAGAAGTGATGCAACACTAATAGTATTACATTTTATTTGAGTAGTAAATTTTCTTAGAATTATATCGATGCCCGAAATTCCAATCCTATGGTGAATCCTGTTTTCTTGCATAATGGCACATATATAGATATTATGTATAGATATTATGTATAGGTATTTTCATAAATTGAGAGTATCAAAGGAGATTATTTTTGTCTTAACCCTCTCCCTGCTAGATTAGGCACAGAGCCTGCTCTTTAGGGCATCTCTGGTTGCCTTCAGCATGGAAAGCGTTAAACCCAGGGCAAACTAATTTCTTTCATGAAGAGATGGCATTGGACGTTTCTGAACTAGATAATATTTCTTTATCCAGGGTGATGTTCCACACTCTGAACGATGCACCAGATGACGTTGTTTCTGAAGACACGGACACGGCCAGCATTGTGTCCTGTAGCTCCCAGGCTTCAACCACAGATGTGGCCTCCACCGCTGATACTGGGGAAGATGTCATCATAGAAGGTTGGCACAGTTAGACGTTAGCAGTTTCAACCAATCCCAGTTAAAATACATTTGCACAGTTTTGCTCTAAAACATTCTTTTATTACTTCGGTTGTCTCGTATGGGAGAAAGATTCCCACTCACTCAAACTCTTTCTACTTCTGAATCGTCGCGTATGGTTGAACGATTCCTTCTTGTGATGTAAAACAATAATTAACTCACTCACTTCTACTTCTGAAAGATGTGCTATTTTGTCTCGTATGTTTACAGATGAGCAAGATATTTTACTGAATAGTGATGATGGAACTAACAGGGACAGACCATCCCTCAAGCCGATTCCAGGAAGAGCCCAGTTGCAAGGTATGAATATAATTACACATATCTTTAGTATCTTGAAATGTGCTGATGATCTATAATGGGTTAGCAAAATGTAACCAAAATAAGGTAATAATAGACATCACATGTTCATCTGGCATTCATTAATTCATGGCAGATGTACTATGAGCTGATTTATTTGTTACTACAATTAATTCATTTTGAAATTTAAAATAATCGCATCACATTGTTGACACTACAGGTCACTGTGAGAATGTCATTGTGACACACATCCGCAACCCCAGGCAGTTCTACGTCCAGAGGTGTGCCCTCAGCAATAAACTCAGCAAGATGCAGAAGGCTGTCAACACTTGGTGCAGAGATCTGGCTACGGTGGATGATATTCCCAAAGATGTTCAAAAAGGTACTTTTCTGCCTGGATATCGTTTCCCGAAGCATTCAGATCCACATTGAGAACATAGGGTTCTCGTAAGTGGCTTGATCATCTTGCATTAGCAATCGCTTCTAGAGTGCTGTAGTTTCTTAGTAGATATCAGTACGAGAACCTCGAGAAATGATGCTCTGGATAGAATTTTCATTTTCATGTATAGTTGTCGCTTGTTATCATTTTCATGTATGGTTGTCAATTGTTATCAGTGAATGCATTATTGCATAACATTTCGACAGGAATCTTTCTCCTATATCCAATGATTGTTAAAGTGACTCAAACACCAAATTCATATTGTATAAACCTAGGAACTGATGATCCTACAGTATTGATTTTCTTTCAAATGATCTGTTATTGATAAATCAGCTCATTTTCCAGGCAGTAAGCAGGGTCCAGTTGCACGACTCTCTTGTAGGCTACAATAGTTGTAGGGACTTACAACTGCCGTTATAATAGTGCTGTCTTATTCAGATAGCCTGCAAGAGCTTCATGCAACCAAATTCCAATTGTAGAAGACTCTACAATTGGACTTACAACTATTGTAGCGCTACAAGAGCGTCATGCAACTGGACCCTGTGCATAAAGCCTTCTTGTAAATATAATATAGGAAAATCTGGAACAATACTTATATTTCCAATCAGCCAGCCCATTACATTCCTATCCTCTTGAAAGCATCATTTAGTTAACATGAATGCTTTGTTGCCATGATAATACAATATTAATTCGAAACGGAACGACTGCCTCACTCGAGCTAATTTTGTAGGATATTTAAATTGTCATCACAAGCAGTTTTCATTGATAGATTTCCATGACAACCTTCATGTCCATACATCAATTCAGTTTGTGCCTTACATCCTTGTTGCAAATATGCCTATCCTCCAGCAGATTTGTAAAGATGACATAAGCCAGTGTTGAGTTTCATAATAATGTCAAGGCTCTGAATAATTGCAGGGTTATTTTTTGTGGGAAAACTCAATGAATCCTATTCAGCCCTTTTAAATTCCTAACTTTAGTTATATCAGAGGTAACAACTTTGCTGAGCTTCATAAAACTTAAATATTTGAGCAGGCAATCTGAACGTTTGATATAAAAGTTGATGATAATAAGGTAGAATTTCAATTGTCATATTTAAGCTCATCCTGTATACCAAATAAATCGTATTTGCACCATGTTCACTATTCAACAATGTTTCAACACATTACATGAATTTTCAAGCATTTTTCAAGGTAATTTAGAATTCAAAGGCTCGATTTCTCGAAACAAACTTGAATTTGAGATTTACCTCAGCTCCGACTTCTCCCAGCTGATATTTTACTCAAGTTATAGCCACTGAATGACAGAAATCTCAGCTGGGCGAAACCTCAAACTCAAGTTTGTTTCGAGAAATCGGGGCCAGTTCTATTAAGACACTGAGCTTGAAATTCGATGATCATGTATGCAATATATGGACCTTGGAAAATGTCATCACATAACAGACTGGAGTACAATTACAGCAGTCCCTCATTGACACCATCCAACAATTACCTGTAATCACATACACTACACTGTGTACAAGTATAGTAATATACTCCACCGATGCCTCGGCTCCTGGCTGGCATATTGCACATGTAAACCAACAGTGATAAACCAACAGGACAGGTACTACAATGTAATCAGACAAGTAACGCTGAAGGACTTAGATAACTGAATATTAATCATGTCTTTGATAGGTAATATTTAGGCAGGCATCAGTAATCATATCTCAGAGCCCCAGCCTATAATGACAAACGCTGATTATCGCACACCTGAGAACAATTTTGATAGTGGCTATGTTATTACTGACTGGATTAACTTGATAGCGATATCCGATTATATAACATACAACCAACTGGATATTGATACAGGTGTGACAAAGGAGATGCTATGTATACCTGTGAATTAAGTATTACAGTTGGGAGTAAAAGTGTTACCTCACACAATACCAGCTTACACTGCAGTTATCATATGATAATTTAATTTAATTTAATTAAATTGGAATATCTTCAGTTTTATGCACCCTATGGGGATGAAGATCTTCAATCTTCAACATGGATCCCATGGTTGATTCCCATTGGCTGGCTAATAATGAATGTGATTTCACAATTTCGCTCAAATTCATATATCAAATGCGGATATTGTCTAGGGAATCTTCAATGGGAATGGGAGATAATACATCTCCCTCAAGTGAGATGATATCAGTAAAGTAAACTGGTTTCTAACTGCCTCTGCTCAGATGGGAGTCAGTCTCATTATAGTAGCATATACATTACTGCCATAACCATCTGCATATTGAGGTAAATAGTGACATTGGAAACTTGATAACGGTCAACTTTATCTGCATGATTTCGGTTCCAAACAAATTGACATGGGCGAATAGTAAGACTAACCAATCAGCTACAATGGATACAGATCGAATTACTGATTACAATATTGCTAGAGTTACTGCCTGAAACTGACTTGCCTATTGTCTTGGATTTATTGTATAGGATTTGTGAACAAAACTTTGAGTTGAGCATGAAATCGTACTCACAAAGTTTGGTAATCTCGGGGCCAGGTTGTGTAGGGTTTCAATGTGTGTTTCAATGTGATGACTGTTACAATTAACGGAGCATACAATACCACTTCTCATCAACCCAATCCTTATCCATTTCATCACCGTGGAAGAACTGATCATGTAGTATTATCATTACAATACCTTTCATACCCAACCAATGGCATTATTATCACTGGTTCCTGTTTATTGTAGAGTTTGGATTAAATTTCACCTTTGGATTACATACATGAAGTGTTCTACCATCTCATCTTATTACATGGGTGCATCTGACTGAAAAGAAAAAAACTGAATGTGGGGTCCAGGGACATTAAATTAAAAGACAATGGATGCATTCAGATAATCGATCTCGGTATTCAACACCCTTTTCTTTTTTTCTTTTTTTTCTTCTTTTTTTTTGCGAATTCTTTTTTTTAAAAAGGAATTTATGTTTTGGGCAATATTAAAAAAACGGATTCTGTCCAAAAATGGAAGAAGATGCACCCATGTTATTACTAGATACATGCCCATTGGATGTTCAACACTTTCTGAAACATTACGGAGAAGGTTGACCAAAGACGCCTTTATGAATACCAAATTAATATTATTTGTACAATATTTTATTGTACAAATGTTTTTGCAGTCCAATCCTGCTCACTGCAAATGACTTAAAGGTTTGAGAAGAAATAACAACACCCAAATTGCATAATCTACATGGTCAAAATACCTCTATGATGGTACAATATATACTATAGTATATGTACAATATGTATTTAAAGGACCTTCCTTGTCTAACATGCAAACTGTCCGGTCAACAAACATATATTAATAAATGCTCTGTTGAACATGACACGACTGTGTGTTGTCATCCAATACCATAACCTTCCTCTATTTATATACAAAGCCAACAATAATAAGAAAAACTCATTTAATATGCAATATTAATTCTCCCATGAATATTGTACATATCATCAACTGTAGTTATCAGGTTAATGGCCTGGGGCTGTTATTGTTCTTCAATAGACATTTGTGTCCGGAGTTTGCTGATAATATAAACATTACACTCTAATTGGACATTGGCTGCAGTTTAGTAATGAGGGGTTGAGTGGCTGATATACTGCTTCTTGGCTATGGGTTTGTATGTACCACATGGTGCTTGTCTGCCTTCCTCGTATCCAGTTAGTAATCCAAGGGGGAAACGGAGGACAAATCGCTTAGACTGTAATTTCAGTTGGCACCGAGGCAATGGTGTCACCTGGTGACTACCAGACAATACATGACAGATTCCGGTGGCCATTAGCGCTAGTTTAATAATTGTAGGAACACGATGGAACCTCTTATTACGGCTTGTCAGTGCTGCAAGCACAGGGCAGGTGCTGGTGACCTGAAGATGATATCTGCACTGTGAGATTATGACATCGCATCCTATCATGACAGCCATACAGTCTCCCCCTATGCCTGACCACAGTTAATGAAGCTCTCATATCCAGGATGAGACCATAGCGCTCACGTATCTATTTCTCGCTGAAAAGCTACAATAATGCTATGGTCTCTTAAGAGCGTACGAGAGCTTCATGAAGTCGATACCTGCACTGAATTTAAATGAATTTTAAGGATGAAAATGAATGTCTATGCTAATAAACTATATTTCTGAAGGTTCTAATAAAACCATCTAAACTACTAAATTAATGAGTGAGTGAGTAATTATGAAGTTCAACATCGAAGCAGGAATCTTTCACCCAGATGCGACGATCTAAATTACTGACAAATTGTGTCTAATTGTAGCTGAGAGTTGTGTACTGTCTGAAACCTCTCAGCTAACTGAACTAACGGAGGGAAAAACATGTATTTGACAAACACCCCGTTCATGCTGCATGATCTTTGGAGCCCGACCTTTGGGTGCGTTTTGGCGATCTCCAGAACATGCTACTAAATGACTACCAATGTGCATTGACCATGTTCAAAAAGTGAGTTACTATTTTATGTCGCAGTGGGAATCTTTTGTCCATCCGCGACGACCATGTTCCCAGAGCTATTATATATGTACCGACATCGTTATAGCTGTCATTGAGGGAAATAGGATGTTCCACAGGATGTTGTTATGCATATAATAGCTTCTGGAACATGGCACCCGACTGCTTAGTTACAGATGACTGTTCCACAGAGACATGATACAGTTAAAGTATGTGTACTTTTCCTGTGATTGGAATCAAATAACATCCAAACGGACATCTAGAACAACATAAAACTGTTCGTAATAGACATATCAAAATAAGTACGTTTCATAATAATATGCATCCAAGACTAAAATTGACATCATCAAAGGAAACCAGGATGCAAAAGTTGCATAGCAACAGCAGCAAGATGGAATCCATGACACTTCCAAAGTAGCTCCAACTCAGGAATTAAAACACTTAACAATGTATTATTACTTAATTCCTACCGGTCATTGACTTCTTTCTGTCTGCGTTTGACCTGCTTTGTTTGACTGCTCCCAGACTTGATGATGTCATCAGCTTGTTTGTTGATATCGTCCAGACGTCCTTTATTGGCTGCAAGACTTGTCAGTAAATTCTGAAAATGATATAAAAATCATTAAAAATATGTTACTATTTGTTATAATTATTATTTATTTTTTGTCAAATGATATTTTGTTGAAATTAATATCTCAATATATTGTCATTGCATTGCAACTGCTGAATAAATTCCAAATCTAAAATGTATTCAACTTTAATATTAACATTAATTCTGGTTTTTTAAGTATATTTTATTAAAGAGTACATGACATGGCAAATCATTCATTAGGGATATTGTCAGCTATGGGTCAGATTGGATATTGATCTGACAAGGAGTATGAGAAAAATGCATATAAACGATGAGAAAAAAATAATTAGACAATGGTCACACAGACATCAATCGATCACCAGGGATCGGTATAGGCAATTTAATGATATTTACAGAAATGATAAACATGAAAAGTATACCAAATAACAGTCCCATTCCACTGAACAATCGTAGCTCTACGAGAGTCGTAACTCCCATACGCTAACAGAGTTACGACTCTCGTAGCACTATGACTGTTCAGTGGCACTGGCCCCAGGTTGGCAGCCAGTCATTGCCATCATCCCTCCATACTACACCCACATGTTTCTCTTTTGTTTTAAAGCATGGATTTACTATACTGACCACAATGGAAGGTAAAGCTGTTCTTCAGCAATCAATGCATGGTTTTAAGATTGTATTGCTACAAGATGGTATTGCAATAAGATGGTCTGCCATTGGTAAACAAGTATAAGGAAACAAATTACCTCAAATTTCTTCCTGACAGCATCCATATTGTCAGCAAGGCTCTCTCTGGATTTCAAGATGGTCTCCTGAAATTCGATGGCGAAAAAAACATCGTAAATGTGTGGAATTTGACTGAGGATAACGTAACAAGATTTAAGGTACATAATCAATTTCTTTATTTCGTTATTGTGATGAAACACATTCACAGATGGCACCAATATGTGCTCAACAAATGCGTACATTACAAAGACATGTCGTCATTATAAAGAATGGCCATGTAAAAATTAGCTTAAGTACCGTTTCCTTCATCCAGACCAAGAACTCATCACTTTCGCTGTAGAAAGTGAACAGCTTAATGGCATCTTCCAGACTAATGCGCCGTACCTGAGAAAGTCAAACATGAAAACAGGTCTTCATAAAAAGTGTATTTGTGAATCATATTGGATTAATAGGTCCAATTATCGACCTCAATGAAATCACTTCCAGATTAATTAATAAATTATTACAATATTTTATTAACATTTTTATTTTTTATTTTTTTTAAATATCAGATTTTCAAGGCTTCTTTGTATTTAATTTTGTTTAAAAGAAGTTTTTCTTACTAATAATTATAATATAATAAATAAATACCATATTTATATAGTCCCTGTTCAAGAGTGCTTTACATAATTACATAATAATTACATAATCCTAATAGAAGCACATAAGGATTATACAGCTAACAATCATTATCAAATATAAATATTCCTTTAAGTGAGTGAATTATTGTTTTACGTCACAGCGGGAATCTTTCACGCATATGTGACGAATAATATTTAATTATACTATAAATGGTTTTAAATGAAAAGCAGTATGAAAAACATGCCAAAAATTAATTCAAATTGAAGTAGGTGAATACTAAATAACTAATAAATACCAATAACTATTGGTAAAAATGGAGTTAAAAGTGTGAACACAATATGTGTATTTAACTATGAAATGATTAAACATGATAAAAACTTTTGATATAAACCAATTTCTTTCAAAAATGATAAAATGAGATGTCCAGGAACCTGGGTGAAGAGATATTTTAGATTAGGCGAGGAGTAGAACTCGGCATGCTGGGTTGCAAAGTCAACACAGTCAAATCAGGATATACCTGACCGTGACGTAAAGATCGTGTAGACAGTATCAAAAACAAATATATTCTGAATGATTTTTCATTGTGCAATACAAGGTCATTGCATTCTAGATTTTCCCAATCTCCAAGTAGTTGTTTGATCTTCTACTTGGTGGCCCTTCTTGGTTATTACATGACTTTATTACACCTTGAAGATTTCACTTCCATTTTACTATTTTCCTACTGTCAGCATATTGTTTCAGACAAAATCAGCACCATACTGAAGGTATGTGCTTAATGGTAGTAGGTAATCAAATAATCTATTACCACCTGTCAGTCTCCCAGACAGCCAATCGGAATACAGCGCTTTAAATTTGGCATAGCTTAATTAGCCACATGGTATATGTTCCACAAACAGTAGCTTGAAAGGCAAGCATAACAAAGGTGACAACTTTATAATCAGGAATAAATGCTATCGTGAAACCATGTCCGTGGAAGAAATGCCAACAGGAATATTCTGGATCGATGTTATCATCTGTTTGCATGCTTAATCCAGCAGCGACAAGGTTAACATGGAAAACATTGACATTCATTGAAGGGGGGTGTATTCACGATAGGTCAATTGTTTCCCAAACGGCATCAATTTAATTAATATTTAATCGCATGCCTCTATCCTGTCTTTTTTTAAAATGCTCTTTGTTGCATGTACCTTGAAAGCTAATCAACTTTTTTTTGCTGCTGAATGCTAGATCAATTACTATTAATATTGTCAATACATAAAATGCTGTGACTTAACACAGAGACCCAGCACTGAAGTCATGGTTACAGAATGTAAATTCCTGACAGAAACAATCAGTTGGAAGTATCCATGAAAGCAGCGATATAATAACAGACCACATAATTATTGAGTTATCTGGCACACAGAACAGATGCTGTTAACAATGTACATGTACCAGCAGCTAAGAGCCTTGCTACAAACCACTCCACTGTTTGCACAAAGCTGGACAATAATCTTAGTGGTGCTTCACTTTTTATGGCTAAAAATGGGAAAATAGCTTCATCCATGCTCTATCAGGAAGCATACTTGTACGGGTGACCAAGTCAAACAGGCGAACATTACCATGACTGTCTTCCAGAAAAGTAAGTACATGTATTGCTCATATCGTAACCATGGCTATAAAAAAAATAGTAATAATATATTTCATAGCTCACAGGATATGCATAAGAAAGGAACAGAAATATGTAAATTAAACTTTTACATTCTAATTTGTTTTAAGTGGAATTTATTTAATTAATAAAAATTTATAAAAATTTAGACTGAAATAAACATACAAAAGGTAAATCTTCATAATTGTATGTCAGTTATTGTACAATGTAAGTCACAGCTCTATCACAAGCTGGTCGAGATCAATAATATTAACCTAATATTTGAAGTTCACATGTACCACAATAAAATGGGTAAAGAAAAGACATGTGTAATAACTTGTTGTACTGAGATATTGTGAGATATTGTGAGATATTTACCCAACATTGACTATCAAGTAGTAGCAATCAAGTCACATTGAAAAACCTATAAACACTGACTACATACACCAAGCAATTTGAGTGGAGATCAATTGATATGAAACTACTATCAGTCTGATTGATCGATGCGATACTAATCTCTCCATGTGTTGGTGAGAGCCCTCCAATCCTTGGTCCAATTCACACATAACCCTGCCAAAATTTTCTTGAAGATTTAATCCCTAGTTCCAGTCCATTAACTAACAAAGGGCGATGGCACAGGTATTGGGATTAGACAGATTAGACATCTGCTTTAACGTTCTTGAACTGACTTGGATTTGATGCGGGTAGTTATTGACTGTCTAATAGTGTTAACCCAGAAATCAATATATTATAATTACCGACGTGAAGTAAATCATCCAGGTGGGGCTGTTGTCATTAGACGGTGGTGCTGCAGGCTCAGTGATTGGTCACCGCTCTGGATGTACGAGTATACAATGTTCATAGGTATCATTCAATGTTTGTTCGCTCCTCGGTGAGACACTGATCATGCTGTCCTGTGTGAGGCTAACACATTGTGTGCTTCAATCTGATCAAAGACGAAGCGGTTAAATATCACATCGGTGGTAAGTGAAATTAATTAACTATTAACGGGAAAGTTGTTAATGAGAATTTAAAATACATATACGGCTAAAAGTGCATTGTGAATAGAATTCACTAAATTGAAGAAAGGTTTGAAATTTTAATATATTAGGATTATTTGACTTCCTGGTTTACAGAATTTTCTGTGATCATTTTGGCTCGGGCAGTCCAAAATTTAAATAAATATAATTTGATATTATGGCCAGTCGGTTGAGTCCAATATAAAACTAAAAGTAATTGGAGATTATTAATGGTCGGTTGACAGAAAATAAAAATAATTGATCTGTATAACTGTACACATGAGTTGTTTAGATTTGAATGCTTGTCAATAGCAGTAATTGTTATAAATTAGACTTTTATTTTACATATTTACCAGTAAGTAATCAAATTGGCT
>JAUTBT010066637.1:0-14157 GCA_032361225.1 Lepetodrilus schrolli
TCACAAGTCGTATCCCTTCTTAAATCGGCATCTAACTTAGTAGGTGATAAACTGGGTCATAAAGTTAGGAGCTCCTATATTTAGGATGTCGTTGTGAAACGGGGGCCAGTGCTGTAAAGTTATCACAATGTTATCGATGTTTTACCCTCTCACTGCTGGATTAGGCACAGGCAGTGCTCTGGTTGCCTACAGCAGGGAGAGGGTTAAAGCATCACTATGATAATATACAAATTTTATTTGTCTGGTTTTCAGGCTTCTTCTTAAATTTTTGAGGGACTTTTTCTGTCCGACATGAAACTACTTGTCCTGTAGGTAAAGGGCTTGTTAATCTGGGCTATTTCAGTCCGCTTGTGGATAATATCTGTATGCCCCATGCAGGTAGACAAGCCCTGTACCTAACAGCTCACTGAATGAAGCTAACAACTTGCTGAATGAAGCCTTATCATCGCAAATGGGTGAAAGATTCCCGCAGCGACGTTAAACTCCATAATCACTCACTCACTGAATGCAGCTGATATGGGCAGCTTGCTGTGGAGTATCTCGCTGCTGGGTGTTCAACATTTTATTTTATTTTTATTTTTTCAGATTGTTTCTTTAAGCAGAACGAGTTGAACTTTGCCCTCCAGGACTACCATCAAGCTCTGGAGCTGGACATTATGGACCAGGCCACCAAGTCGCGTATCGCGGTCATACACAACCAGTTTGGCATCACCGCCTACCAGAACAAAAATTATGCTGTAAGAGTTATATATTTATTTCTTCATACTTTTTAGAATGCATTTGTTTGTATCAGAATATTGAACTAGTTTTTTTCTCCGTTTTTTTTCTCCTTTAATCATGTTTATTTAAAGGCATACATTGACTGTTTGTTGACATATTTTATGGTCAATTTTTATATGTTATTTATGTTTTTATGAATTAAAAATGGCGAGATGAACAAATGAATAAGATATGAAATCATTGAAAACCAGTGGGACATGGAGTGTAGCTTGTTGCCCAATATTCTTGTGTAGACAAATCATACTTGCAGGTAAATACAATTGACCATGAAATATGTCAACAAACCTTGATTGTATACCTTTAAAACATTTAAATCTAAACAAACTGTGACGAATCTAACAGGATATGTCTGTCAACTAATTAGAATGTTGCATTTTAGTTTTAATGAATATTTATTCTTGATATTATTAAATTGATGCTGGAGTAATTCATTAACTTGCTTGTAATATCATTTAAAAATTTTGATATTCTTTATATTTTCACTGCAGGAATCCGAAGCCAAGTTCATACGAGCAATCCAGTTCAACCCACACGTTGGGCAGTATTATATATCTCGTGCCCGGACACGCTTCATGATGGAGGTGAGAGGTCAACAATATCCCATAATTATATATTTAATAATAATATAAAAGTTCTCAAGGTATACAGAGCTGTTCCCCTAATTGTTAATAGCCTGTGTTCAATCCTTAGACAGCACTAACAATAAAGTCTATTTCACAAATGTTCAAGGACTCAAATGGCGCCCGACAAGATCTCATCCTCGGCCTCCTTCTGGACCCAACCAATGAGGACGTCATCTCGGTCCTGTCCCGTCTGTTCCCGGGGAAGTCCGTGGCTGATGTCATCAACAGCCCAGCCGCGGGATCTGCGCGGCAGTCACTGCAGAACCTGGTCGCAACAGCGTCACCCATCAGGCTCAAGTCGTTGAAGAAGTCAGTATTTTTATTCTATTTTATTTTTATTAATTCTGGTTTAGAGCCGTTTCCAAAAATGCCACCATTCAGTTTCAGATGACATAATTTGACATTGTTCAAATCCCAAAGGTTTTATTATTCATAATTATACAGTAGATTGATAATTATAACTTTTTATTTTTATTTTTTACCTGTGCATTCTATTTGGACAAGCACTGTACCATTAAATTCAGGACCATATTCTCCAAAAAATGAAAGTTATCTTCTTTTTTCAGACGTGAATCAAACAAGGACATAGGCGACCTTGATTCTACTGTGGGGACAGAGTCGTCTCCCCTGGACACCAGCCTGGGAGCCGTAGAGAATCGCATTCCTCCACTAGCACTGTGTATAGAAGAGAGAGACTTCAACCTCAAGTTTGCAAGGGAGAAGAAAACGGTATGGAGATGTTCAAGTAGTACAATTCCTCAAAAACATTATTTAACGTAATTTGTTATAATAATAATAATAATAATAATAATAATAAGCACATTTATATTGTTCCAAATCCACACTCGAAAGGATCAGTGTGCTCTCATTTTCCTTCTCAACTCCCTAAGGAGTATACAACGCAAAGTTAATATCACAGTGGGAATATTTCACCCATATAAGCAATATTATTTAACATATATCATAAGAACCTCTGGAATTCCAAATGAAAATGCTGCAATGTTATTCTAACATTCAATCCAAAAGTATCATGAAACTAATTCACATTTTCATAAACTGCAAGAATGTCTAAAGAGGCTGTGTGCAATCATGAAAAGTCAAGTTCCGCGTGAATTAGTATGTCACCCATACACTATATAGTCTCTCAAATGCATGCCATAAAATATTCATAATTCATAAACTCTAATTATATCTGTTTACTAGTCAGGTATGTTACTCCAGGTTCACACCAGGGTGAAACAGGCCCTGTGTGACCGCAAGTATCTAATGTGCATGAGTTCACGTATTGCACCACTGCCATTCATTACTCTCTTTAATTCACAAATTCATAAACTCCAAGAATGTCTATTTACTAGCCATGTGTTTGTACGTGTTACTCCAGGTTCACACCAAGGTGAAACAGGCCCTGTGCGATCGCAAGTCTCTCAAATACATTGGTCCTCGGATGGCACCACTGCCTCCCGTCAACTCACTGCCAACATATGACAGGTCCCACCGGAAACGTATTGTGGTGGACCCGGAACGGAAAAAGGGAAAAAGCACAGGGTGGAAAACATTCTCTTTTGGCATCAGCACCCAGAATTAACCTGCTCCATGCTGGAGGCAACCTGAGATGCCCTAGTGGTTTATTAAGGGGAGGGGGGGTAAATTAATGATTAATATGGACAGTGTCAAAGAAAATATATTCCAAAATATTTGGAAAATGTTGGAAATTACAATTATCTGATAACGATTGAATGGGATGGATGAACAGTTTGATCAATGTCAAAGGAAAATATGACAACATTTTCTGACATTGAATAGGGATGGATTATTAAATAGGGCTGGAATGGGTTGCCCAGGTAAAATATTGTTAATAATCAGATACACTTACATGTATAATCCATGTATTTCCTGATTGACTTGAAAACGTCTGTCCTTCAGCTACAGATTGTGTGCATGAATAAAAGTGTTAAAAGTAAATTTACCTGGTAAAGTTAGGTGGATTTGTGGTAAGTATTCAGCATGTGGTTGCATCGCGTTAGGCAGAGTGGGGCATTTATAGAACACCACGTACCTGGGCAGTACACCACTACTATTCCAGCCTTGGTATTGAGCTGTACATCACTGGAGAATTTATGTCATGTTCAACTGTGGTGAGAATGTTACTAAGGGGAGATAACTTACATTTGTAAATTACTGTGGAGTATTTATCTTTCATGTTCAACTGTGGTGAAATTGTTACCAAGGGGAGATAATTTACATTTTTGTGATTTATTACTGTTTTCATCTGCAGATTACCAACATTGGTTTCCTACTGTGATAAAATGATTCCATCCAAAGTATTTATTTCTTTGATTGTATAATATTATTTTTATTTCTACACATTGGTACAGCATTTACATGCAGCTGTACGAAAGTTGATGCCTTCCAATAAGCAATGTATTTTTCTGTGAAAGCATAACTAATGTGCCTACCCAAATATGTGATGTCATGATTTTATTAAATTTACAGTTTGTTGATTCTTGCTCAATATGTATGGTATGTCATGTTGAAGCCAAAATTATTATTCATGTATGCAGTTGTTTCTGCTTTTTTCGCCCCCTCCCCAATGAATTGTTGTCATACACATGTATCAACATGACAAGCTTAACCCTCTTCATGCTGGAGGCAACCATAGATGCCCTAAATAGCTGTGCCTGTGCCTAATTCAGCAGGGAGAGGGTTAAAGCTGAATATACTTTTGGACAAGTCACGACATAAAATTATTATAATCGTACAATATCTCATGAATACAATTGTACTGAATGTGGTGTTGGCATATGATCTCTTAAGTCTTAATATCATTGTTCTTGGAATGAACTGCATGGATTTGGACCAACCAAGTTTATTAAATCCTGTGCAAGTCAACATATTTTTTATTATTATTTTCATGGCGAAACAATGCAACAGACAATTATGATTTCAGTGTAAAACAAGCCTGGGGCCATATTCATAAAGCTGCTTACATTTTTGGCTTAAGCCGCTTTATGAACTCCACCCCAGCATTCTGGGGGCTGCAGGCTTCAAGCCACGTCCAGTGCAAACAGATCGACCCCAAATAAATCAGGGGATTTCCACGGATCCACGGATAATTGCCATGCATGAACAATGCATCTTCATCGGGAACATCATCGACCAATGCTATCATCCGTTTGACATATTGCAAATTATGATGGGCATTGCTAGGAAGCTTGTCTTCACGATAGGTTAATTGATAAACTGTGGGTGGGTGGTAGTGCAATGGCAGGATAGAACATTGGACTTAAGAGCCAAAGGCCCCAGGAGGCCGGCATCAATGTTTGCAAAAGTTACCCGATACTATGCGCTGTATGTACCGTGGCAATGCAGTTATCACCCTTGGTCTTGTCAGTACCAGCATGTGCTTGCAGGTTTACTGCAACATTCAGTGCTACAGATGTTACAGGTTTACTCAAGCACAAAACTGACAAGCGGTGATATAAGTGAAAGAATCTTGTAAGCAGTTCTAACCGCCCACTCCCCCCAATTCAATTTTTTTTTTTTTTAATTTAATTGATACACCAAACACACTTTGTGATAAGTTAACCAGGAAGTAGATACAAATCCCAATGTTATCAAATTTAAGCAAATTATGCAATGGCCAATATCTTGAAAATAGTATTCTAAAAACAATAAAATTATAATTAAAAATAGGAAAGATTATTCAGATGTTCATGAAATGAATACTGATATACATGTATCTAGACTGCATCAAGTTTGTAATTTGTATATGCACTTTAACCATCCAACAGGAGATGGCTATCTACAAGAGTGATTTGTTTCTTAACGTTGCAACAAAGAATCTTTCATCCATATGCAATGGTGGCTATCCACAAAGAAATTCTCATCAATCTTATCTTGGTAATAACAACTACTGCCATCAGAAAACACAGTGTCATTTCAAACCCACAACCAGGGGTATCTGTTATAAAGTATTTGACAGGCTGCTTCAGTTTGAATCGAGCCAAATAAAACAGAATTCTAAGACACTGCGGGGAACAAGAGTGTCAAATTCACGCGAGCTACATATCCTGTGTCCTATTTACAGTGTGTAATGGGCCGTGGAATGTGTTCGTGGATGTGCCACGTGGTCTGGAACACATCCGCAGTATTCTTGTGTACTCTTCTGCGTGGAGATTTTTGGGTGGTCACTCATCTGTGGTCACTCGGCAGTAAAATGACCATTGGTCTTGCTCAATTGGAGATATATCTCTACCAAATCTTTCTCCCTGGTTGCACGATGGTAAACAAGACAAGAATGTTAAAGGTACACACTTTTTTATAAGAGTACAGCTGATGTTTTTAGTTAAAACATTGCATATGGGAAGGGTTGGTGTGTTGATTAAAATTAGCTTTGTCTCGTGTGGGCGAGATATTCCCACAAATTAACTATTTTATACCATTTTAGAAATACCTCTGTAAAATATATCTTATCATTAAATCCCCTTTAAATGAGACAAAATGGATGTTGAAATTTAAGTCAACACAATTTGTATTAATACTCAGAAGTGTCGTGTAAATTACGGAATATCTTCACTATATTTGAGCAATATAATTTTTATTAATATTCAAAAGTGTAAAGGAGATTAATCAATTTGTATCGTGGAATATCTTCACTACATTTGAACAACACAATTTGTATTAATACTCAGAAGTGTCGTGTAAATTATTCAATTTGTATTACGGAATATCTTCACTATATTTGAGCAATATAATTTTTATTAATATTCAAAAGTGTAAAGGAAATTAATCAATTTGTATCATGGAATATCTTCACTACATTTGAGCAACACAATTTCTATTAATACTCAGAAGTGTCGAGGAAATTAATCAATTCATATCACGGAATATCTTCACTAAATTTGAGCAACATTCTCAAATAACCACAAGACCACCATTTCTTAAAACCATGTCATTGTAGTTAGCGTATTCATGCGGGAAATTGGATACTAGTATACAAGTCTTGGTAAAATTTGCCAGATATATTGTTAGATCTAATAAAGGACTACTTCAAAACATGCTACCCTTCAAAACATACCACCCTTCAAAACATACCACCCTTCAAAACAGGATCAGTCTTTATCTGCTCTAGTATATTGTATATGCCAGCGACAAAAGAACAGTTTCAGCCATAACCACAAATTTAAACGCACACTTTCACAGCCAGGTTTATTATATCCTTGTACAAAGATTTCAATGAGTTGTACTCGACCTCATGACATTGAATCATTATCACAGGTGAGAGAGTAACACACTGTTTGGTATCGCTGTGTTGTATTCAAATCTGTGTGGTAAAGGTGCCTTAACAAAATGTGCGAAAATGGACTACTAGTATCAATCTGATGAAATAATTTCCGTATGTTGGTTTTATAAATTGAGGTGTAAAATGTAATATATTTGCACAAACATAAAACTGCATATCATATGATAAATATGAATGTTGGAATATAGCATGACATAGAAAAATCAATTGTTGTAATCAACCATAGACAAAGTATTTTGTCTCCATAATGCTTCTATCTGATATATAAATAATACAATGGCACATGTAGATGTATATGTTCCAGATCGTACAATCAACCACTGCTTTATTTTCTGAGAAAAATAAAAGCGATACAATTATTCCATAATATCTTTTAAACACTGAAAAGATTCATTCATTTCAAATATGTTCAAACTACTACTGTTGATCAGTTTTCTAGGAGCGATATACATAAGCACACATAGTATTGGATATTCCTGAATCATCTCTCATGGTTGTATATCATAATTTCAACCTGTCTCTACATTGTCAACGTTATTTCTCTCCTTCAGAGATAACTGCATTTCAAAGTTCAATATTCAGAAAGTCCTCTTCATTGTTATCTCTAAAAGTTCCCACAATATTTTCTCTAAAAATTCATCCATTATTTTCTCTAAAAATTCATATCAATAAATAATATCCCTTTACTCCATATCGTTGCATGTATATGTAACCAAGAACAGTGCCAATCCTGGGATTCAAACCCGAGTTCCTGGATTGTGAGTCCAATACTCTACCAACTGACCCATAGGGGTAATCCTGCTGGGTAAAACCAGAAGGAGCATCTCATATCACACATGGTTCCGAGATTGCACAACTTTTTTGGAGTATGATTTCATGCTCAACTCACAAATCCCATTATGTAATTTGAACTTGAGCATGAAATCGTGCTCAAAATGTTCCATAATCTCAGGGCCCAGCTACATATCCATCGGTCTTTAAAAGGAACTCTCTCACAGATATTTTGCCATTTGTAAATTTTGTCTAAATAAAATATACATACGGTATTCATTTATTATTTTATGGAAATTCAAAAATATGTTATTTTCGTTCAGTGGGACCATTCATTTATATACAAATTTAATTGCTGCAAGATAACTCTTATAGTATATAATTACAACATAATTATATATATATACAGTAGTATATAACTAGTTATATGTATATACAGTAGTATATAACTAGTATATAATTCTTATAGTAAGAAATGTTCAAGTGGTTAAATTATGGTCCTTCAATGAATTAAATTTTATGGAAAGCAATGACTTCTCCCTAGTGTCTCCAGAGACACAATGTCTCTATATCGTCTGTGAGAGTTGCTTTAACTCCGTATTGCTGCATGTATATGTAACCGAGGACAGTACCGGTCCTGGATTCGAACCCGAGTCCAACGCTCTACCAACTGAGCCAAAGGAGTAACCCCACTGGCCGAAACTACTAGGAACATTTAAAATCACAACCAGGGGCCCGATCCACAAAGCTATCTTATCTTTATAATCGATTGTAAACCAATCGTCGCTCTGTGGATCGGACCCCAGCTACATATACATCTGTCTTTAAAATATTGTAAGTTTTTTGTGGTCGTTTCTCTTCTTCTGGTGCCTGTCTAATGTAATCTGCGATGACTTGAGTTTCTCCAGGTATGCTTCAGTTGAGGAAATTTTCTGCTGTACGTGTTTTGTCATTCCCTTATCCCTGAAATGTCGAAGGATACAACTTTTTAGGACACAGCACGGATATGACGAAACATGGCTCTACTTATTTCTCCAGTCTGACCAAACTGAGAATAACATTCATGGTCGCTCTCTTGCAGATAATTCCAACATGGACGATCGACTTCAAGGTCATCCATAAAAGTAGAGAGAAACAAAAGAAGAAAGAATTGTCTGGCCTGTAACCAAATGGAATGTGATTTTTTTTCTATTTTATTTTATTTTTTTAATTGGGGTTTAGAGTTGCTTTCAAGATTATTTCACTTATATCATGACTTGTCAGTTTAGGGCAGGAGGAAACCTGCAACATCCGTAGCGCTGAATGTTGCAGTAAACCTGCGAGCATCGGCTGGTACTGACAAGACCAAGGATGATAACTGCATTGCCAATCTACAGACATCGCATCCTATCAATATCGCGTCAGAAAGTTAACTTTCGCGAACATTGATGCCTGGGCCCCCGGGTCGGGATTTGAACCTGGAACCTTTGGCTCCGAAGTCCAACGTTCTACCACTGCGCTACCACCCGCCCCGAATGTGATTTGTAGTAATCATGATTTCAAAATTCTTTCACTGATAAATTGATTATTTGTAAAAGATAAAAGATTATACAAAAAGGAAGATATTAAAACAAGTTTCAGCACACCCGCCAACTCCGTGGCGTAATGATTAGCGTGTCGGCCCGGTGTGCTGAAGGTCGCGGGTTCGATCCCCGGTCACGTCATACCAAGATATGTTAAAAGATGGTACTTGTTGTTCCCCTGCTTGGCGTTCAGCATTAAAGAGGTTAAGCAAGGACTGGTCAGCCCAGAGTCAGTATACTGTCTGAGTGTGGTATCCATGTTCTATCTGTGGCATGTGATATTCCAAGTGAGCTAGCACTAAAAAAAATGGTGGAAATCCAGACTAGTATAAGCAGTGCATATGCATGCAAGCCATGATGTGAGTGAAACAATCTTGAAAGTGGCTTTAAAACCCAAATCAACCAACCAACCTACAGCACACCCACCTGTCCTGGTTCCGAGTCAGGGATTCCTGGAGTCTCTTCAGCTCCTTCTCCACCTTACGGATCTCATCCGAGGTCTTCAGCGACTGGAATATACAGGAAGTTAGCTTGCATTACTAAAATATTGCAGAAAACAAATCATCTCTTGGCTCAATATCATAGGCCATGTTATTGTGAAATCCAACATTTTCCGTTGTTTCAATCCATTGACATCACATCTAAATTTGCATGTATCAGGAATTAACTGATTTCATTGCTGTATCAGGAATTAACTGATTTCATTGCGAAGCGCGTGGATTAAATACTCTAATACAAAATCTGTTCATATATTGCATGAAATCCCATAGCTAGATCTGCCCATTGCTTCCTTGATTCCACAAGTTCTTCAGATGGTAAAGCAATATCACAGAACCCACCTGTATGTTGATGTGTCGATCTGTTTTCTGGTGAAGGTCTGTCTCAGATATATGTTTACTTGTTTGTTGTTTCTTCCCTCCTCCGGAATGTGTAATCAAATCACTCAGATTACCTGCAATGACGTAATCATAGAAGTTGCAGCAGGGTACCGAAAACACCATCGTTTCATGGCTCTCTCCAATACACTAAGAGACCATAGTGCTCTCGTATCTCGCTGATAGCACTATGGTCTATCGTATCTCGCTGATAGCACTATGGTCTATCGTATCTCGCTGATAGCACTATGGTCTATCGTATCTCTCGTATCTAGCTGATAGCACTATGGTCTCTCGTATCTCGCTGATAGCACTATGGTCTCTCAATGGAAACGGTGCCCCGATCATTTTCCTGTATCGATACTGTAAATCAGGAAATTAATGCGAGCAGGATAGTAATGCGAAAAATGCGATCATAAAATGCGAGTATATAATTTGTTGTTTTTAACGATTCTGTTCTTGTACCATAAATTGATTTAATTAACGGTTGGCATATATTTTGTGGGAAAGCTTTCTCCCAAATTTAGGAACATGGTTTGAGGAATCTGGTGCCATTCTTCTTCCAATGCATCTGCTTGAAGAGTACCTGTAGCCTGTAGAAATTCTTTGTTGTATGTAGATATTTGGAAATTTTCCATTGTTAATTTGATTGCTTTACAATCTTAGTTTGTAGTTTGATATCTTCCTATAACATGTATAAGCAGACTATGCTAATTAAATTCAATTTCTCTAGAGCATTAGTCTCTAACATCAATCAATTCTTATTGCTATGAATTGTATATTTCCCAAAATAAATATCATTGCAGCGAAAATCTAAACCAAGATGACTTCATGAATCTTCATTCTATTTGTATTAACACTTTTAAATCGCAAATAGTAATGAAAACTCTTTCTTCTGTTTGCAATAAATGCACAATACCTGATGGTTACATGGTAAACAAAAAATATTTAATTGCAATGCTGATTTGTTTACATGTTGCATATATTCTCATTGTATTGGTATCACACATGACAAACCAATCCCTTCTGGGTTGACCTTGTAAAATGATATTCATATAATATTCCCCATGATTAACCTGAAAACCCATGGTAATTTCCCTAAAGACACGCCTATAACAGTGAAAAAAACAGTCTACACCAGTTGATAAGTTCATGCAAGACTCCACTAGAAAACGTGCTCAATAAAAAATTTAAAAGGCACCAAAAGAAATGCCAGCCTTATGCAAGTCTTAAGTGGTCGGATAGACAGTAATATCAAACGATGGTGCGTTTCAGAAAAGCAATAATAATTCTTTTCAGACTGCAAAATCCTTGGTGCATAAAGGATAAAATTTTCTTTGTCAATGGTGAACATTAAATTTCTATCATGCACTCATCTTTATGGCCTTACTGTGTTGAACGCTTTATTTATAATCTGGTATATGTACATCTATGCAGAGCAAATATGCAAGCTTAGCAATTTAGTAGCATCTACCCATTCCCTATTCAGATAGGGAACAATTGTGAGAAAATAAATGTCTTCAATATTTCTATAATAGTTCAACAACAAACCTATAAAGATATAGATAATCCATTGCAATGTCCGCACATCAGCATATCTATTAAATTTCTATGACAAAAATCATTCATGACTGAATAGTTAAGGTATGTGCAGTACTTTCTTGCAAATATTTATGTAACTCTCTCCATGCTGAAGGCAACAAGAGATGCATAAAAAGCAGTGTCTGTGTTTAATCCAGCAGAGAGGAGGTTAAAGAAAAATGAAAAAGAATTATTCTATATTTGTGAAAAAGAAGTTATAACCAAAATTGTCTTTGACACACCCACACTACCAAGAACATAGGCTCAAAACATGGAATGGTGACTCATAGCAAGTGTTCATAAACACTCTGAGGCGACTGCAATTGTCATATGGCATATATAGTAATGCTTATGAATAATACAACATGGAGAAAGTAATAACATAGTTTCAGAAAGTCAATAATATCTTGAAATATAATACTGTGTCCTGCCCATCATGTGTAACGCATGGAATGCAAAGGCACTCTGCTATATCAGAGTGGTATAGTTAAACAATTTGTTAAACAGGATGCTACCTGTCTGGGACTGGTGGTAGCGTAATTGTAGGACATTTGGACTTCGGAGCCAAAGGTTCCAGGTTCTAATCCCGCACCAGCAGCCCGGCATCAATGTTCGCGAAAGTTACCTTTCTGACGCGATATTGATAGGATGCGCTGTCTGTATAGTGGCAATGCAGTTATCATCCTTGATCTTGTCAGTACCAGCCGGTGATCGCGGGTTTGCTGCAACATTTAGTGCTACGGATGTTGCAGGTTTCCTTCTTCCCTATTGACAAGCCGTAATATCAGTGAAATAATCTTGAAAGTGCCTCTAAAACCAAAAGTAAGTAAGTAAGTAAGTAAGTAAGTAAATAAATAAATAAATAAATAAATAATCTGGCTTGAATTCCAAACAGTCTGTGATGTTAACATTAACAAAACAGGTACCAAAGACTTGACAGAAGTTTTAAAATGAGTTACTAATTATCTTTGTATCAAGATGTGTATGATAATGATAATAATAATAATAATAATAATAATGGTATTCATAATACTACTACTAATAATAATAATAATAAAAATAAAAATAATAATAGTAATAATAATAACATTAATATGGCATAATCATAATATTCATAATTACAATAATAATAATAATAATAATAATAATAATAATAATATGGCAACAATCTATCTTCGGTACAGCACTAACAGCGTATCGATAAAAAGAAAACTCCCAAGTCTAGTACTACGTAGTAGTATTTTTGTAATGGCACACGTCTGCAGTGTTGGGTGTGTTAGTATTGATTGCCTGCACAATAACATGCACTACAGCACTGTAAGTCGTCTAGCGATGAACACAAACATTCCACATGGAGCATGCGCGGCCTGGCCTAAATAAGCTCGGTCACGTGGAAATGTTTTCACCGCCCCGTTACGTGTACGCGAATCTGGGCCGTATTTGCACGTAAACAATCAGCTGACATAGTCACAGGACATGGATAAGTTGGGACAGGACAGGACTCGGGACGGGACAGGACTCGGGACAGGAGACCAGTGAGGTCTGAAATCTGAGGTCGCCAACCCTGGGTAAGTGGATAGAGAGCTGTCAGTGTATACTGTAGCCTGTGTGAAACTGTGGAGAACAGAGGCACCCATTGTAAGGCATTGCATAACACCAGCACATGATGTGAACATTGATGTTCTTTGGCCTGGGGCTACAAGCTACATGTGGAGACAGGCCTATTTATTCACGACCTGTTGTTATCACACTTTATCATCTAATAGAGAGGCTTAATATCAAAGAACTGATGAAAGATGACATTTAGGGTTACTGATTGTTAAATATGTGGCTAATTGGCCTTAAAGCTTGTTAAGAGCACATACATTTCGTTCGTATTTCTGTGTGTGTTATGCATCAAAATACATGTAAGGGTAGATGTACTGACTAGAACTAATGAATACCACTATATGCGACTTTGTTACTGCATAAATTACATACAACAACAACGCTGCAACATCTATCACTTTGTGTAGCACAACTGCTATAGCTAACACATAGTGCATTCCTCATCGTTACATAAGCAATTCTGGAATTCTACCATCGCTCTACACGCAGTGGGCCCAATAGCCGATTTAAAGTCGCAATTCATAGCAAGTTACAAAATCAATACGTCCAATAATAAGCTGGATTGTCAAAGGTTGCGGAGAGATGAATGTAATACAGCTACGCTGATCAAGAATGCCTGTATCGACTAATGCCCAGTTGCTGTATATTTTCTATGATAACATCAATATTCCATGCAGCTGAAGCTTATGCATATCCCTTGGTAATTGCGGCACAGGAGAACATGAATCCATATAGTATACAATCTTCATTTGGGATACATGCAGGAGGCGGTATCAGTTCAAATCCAGTCTACTATCATTACCATCTCCATCTCCATTACCATCTAGAGAAACACTGGGAGAAATTATATTTTGCCTTTATTTATTAATATATTTTTTAAAATTGGGGTATAGGTCCATTTCAAGATTCTTTCATTTAGATCCTCCAATTACAAGATTCTTTCACTCATATTATATAATTTCAGTTTTTGACAGGAGGGGGGCGGGTGGTAGAACAGTTGGACTTCGGAGCCAAAGGTTCCAGGTTCAAATCCCGCCCCGGGGGCCCGGCATCAA
>JAUTBT010066648.1:0-14156 GCA_032361225.1 Lepetodrilus schrolli
TGTTGCAGTAAACCTGCGAGCATCGGCTGGTACTGACAAGACCAAGGATGATAACTGCATTGTCACTCTACAGACACGAACTAGAAGTATTTTCATGGCTACGTACTGTTTTCAGATATGGCTTCATTCTCCTCTTGGCTTCTTCAACAACACTGGAAACAAAGGAGTTTCTAAGAGGCTCTCTCCTCCTGAAATAAAGTCAAGTCTGTAAGTACACACAGTGTTATCATCTGACCTGGACGACTGCTGGAGAGTGGAGTGGACAGGCTAGAGTAGGAGAACAGTGTTTAGAGCCTCATTCCATCCAGTTAAGTTGAAAATATCATTTAACACGACCAAGAAAATTAATTAACAACCTTAATAAAAATGGATATCTTGATTGGATATTTTCTTAATATGTAATTACATTTCAATGAAAAGCTTTATCAACTATCTGTACAGCAAGACCTCATACCATACATATGACAGTCGTCTTAGTGGATGCTGGAATTGTTCAGGCATACATGCCATATTGTGCAACATCACGTACAAATATAGTCGGAGCCTTAAAAAAAATCAATTAATGAAGAAGAAAAAATTAATTAACAATTTTATAAAGTTAATGTCCACCTACCTAGATGCACTTGGAGATCTGTTTCTGGTAGGAGATTTCCGACTGTGTGCACGCTGCAGAGACAACAACCCAGGATACACGAGATAATGGATGTCAGACATTACTTTAATGATAACAGAGAGGAAAATATTGAAGTTGCTGGCTCAAATCATGTCAGAAAGGTACCTGAATTGTTTTCTATTAGTCATCTGGAAAGTGTTGTCAGTATGGATTTATTGTTTATTTGTTGTTGTTTTTTTATTGGGTTTTTTTAATTCTTTCACTTATATCATGACAGGGCAGGAGGAAACCTATCAATATTGTGTCAGAAAGGTAACTTTCGCGAACATTGATGCCAGGCCCCCGGGGCTGGATTTGAACCTGGGACCTTTGGCTCCGAAGTCCAACTGTTCTACCACTGCGCTACCACCCGCCCGATTTATTGGTAAATGTTAGCCTAATATTTAGAGCTAGATGTTTGTTTGTGAAGCTGTGAAGTGAAACTGGAGCAAAGTTACCTGCATTGTTTGTTGTTCGTCATCTGGAAAGAGTTGTCTGAAATAAGATGAAAGTAAGTCATTGAGACCCAGAAAAAGAAAAGTCTGATCAAATTTCACGGCCACATTGAAAGGAGGCCAAGCGAAATTATCTTTACCCAGGCAATTGAGTCAAATAGTCCAAACGAATAATCACTAAATGCAAAATCTCAAAATTGAATAGAGGTATGCAGTTATCCTCAATTGTCATCAGTTAGATCTACTATCATTTTGAAACCATTCACAGAGTGAAACATTGTAGGTTATTGTAAACACGGTACTCCAACCTAGCTTTCAGTATTGAAATATTTACAAGTCACATGTTACATTTGAAGGCATACAATCAGATATTTGACCGACCTAGTGGTCTGACAGAAGATTTACCAGAAAATAAATACATTTGACTACACAAGTACTTTTTACATCGAACTACTTCTTCGTGAATGTACTTTGCAGTTGTAGCTATGAACTAGTCCAAAACGAGTATAAATATCTGTGATTGTATGCCTTTTAGCAGTGGCACTATTTTACATGCAAAGGGAGATAACTCACTTTACAATGTCCTTGTCGACATCCTCCACAAAGAACGTCATCCTGGTTCCGGCTGGGCTGAGGGAGCGGCTGCGGTGACTCGGAGATCGCGGACTTTTTGTGGGAGTTCCGGGGGGCCTCCATGGCTGCCGACTCCCAAGACGACTCGGACTGAACGATCGACTCCTCCGACTGAAGGGAAAGAGTCACGACTAGGTTCAGTCTCATCATTCATTACTTACACAATTCTATATGCTTTCATACAATTTGGCTTAGTTCAAATTTCATATTTATCTTATTGATTGGAATAAATTCTATTTTCACACCATTTGATCCATTACTAATTCATATTTTTAATTCATATTTTTTATCCAAATCTAATACAATATATAAAATCCTCCTCCATTCCGATTTATTCTTTACACCTGGTGGTAGTATTGAGTGGAAATAGTCAAAATTATATGTTTATTAAAATAAGTTAACTTCAAAATGTTCTTTACAAAGACGATGATGATTGACAGATGTCAGTGTAGTCACTACTGATAAAAGCTTGTCCCCACTCTGCCTGGGTGAGCTGACGACACGGTACTAACACTGGCTGTGGTGGTGCTACTGTGGGTGACCGCGGTCTGGTGCCACACAGTACTGGGTTCTGTAGCGGCAGCACCGCCTTCATGTTGGCAGCGATGGTGGGGTCGGCGAAGTGGCTGGTGGGAGACGCGCGACTCTGAGGTCGGGGGAACTTCTCTCTCTTGTCCTGAACACAAACAGATGGCGCACGCTAGTATTGGTATATCAAGGAGTATTGGTCTATTAATACTGGTCTCCTAATATTGGTCTAGTAATACTTCAAAATACCAGGGAATACTTTCATGAAGCTCTCATATCCTCTACAAGATGACAACCATCTCGGTAGTTGTCTCAATGGCTATAATACGACCAATAGTTATCTCAATGGCTATAATACGACCAGTAGTTGTCTCAATGGCTATAATATGACCAGTAGTTGTCTCAATGGCTATAATACGACCAGTAGTTGTCTCAATGGCTATAATACGACCAGTAGTTGTGTCAATGGCTATAATACGACCAGTAGTTATCTCAATGACTATAATACGACCAGCAGGATTCCATGAACACGTGTCGTCGTCCTCACCTGCAAGTTGGCCGGGAGAAGTATTCCTCTGGGTTTGCTTCTGGGAGAGATGTTCCAGGTCACGCCAGGCTTGGTCAAGATCTGGAGGTCATGTGGCTCGCCAGATTTGGATGAGGTCTGGAGGTCACGTGGCTCGAGATCTCCGACAAGAGCAGCTACTCCAGCACGGAGAGCAGCTCGTCTTGTCGCCGACCTGTGGACTAAAGAAGTCATTATCATGACAACACTACGAGGGTCTGATGGCAGATGGGAACCAGAGAGTAAATGAATCGTATCAAGAATGGTGAAGAGATGTTACCTGTTGTGAGGTGAGAGGGACCAGAAGGGAAATCACGGGGGGCTCTCACAGCCTTCTTCAACACTCCTGAAATACAAATGCAAGTAGGAATCAGTTAACATGAGACAAATAGAATAATTGCGGCATATAAAAAAATACATTCCAATGTAGTTAGTGCTTTGTATAATTTCAACCTATGAGTAAATTCAGATAAGTGTCGTAGAAATATGATAATTTTATGTCCTGGCCAAACACAGAAGTATATAATAGCCATTTCTTTACCTGTAGGTTTGTTTTCCTTTCCGATCAATCGTCCCCTTCCTTTGAAAACTTTCCCACCGTCCCGTCTCTGTCGGTCACCAGGCAACCGTTGTCGAGGTGACCTGCAGTGAATCTGGCGACGCTGTCGGATCTCACTCTCCCAGGCGTCGTTGAGATCCTGCAGCATACGACAGTGTTACAGTGTTACAGTGTTACATCTTGACTTGTGTGTGTTGCAGGTTCTATGTTTTATGAAGCTAGATCTTTGTTGAATGATGCAAAACTTGCATTTTCAGTTACAAACTCTAAATAGATTGTCACTGGTTCTTGGCATAGTGTAGATATCTGACTGTTTTATGTTATAAGATCTCAGTTTTCTTCGGTATGCCTGCAACTGATTTGTAGCAAAATAAGCGTCCTTGTCCGTCCACATACAATGTAACACCAGTGATTGTTGATGAGTCTAGGACTTACATCCACCTGGTCCAGCATGTTAGTGAGGTCCTTCTGGATCTGGCTGTCCTCGCCGTGGTTCACCTGGGAACTCAGCTGTGTCAGCTGGCGAATCAGAAGTGACAGCTCTGTGTAAGATGAAGGGAGACCACTCCGCAGGTCCTGGTGAGGAAGGTTACTGACAAAGGCCTGGATGGCTCTGGCAGCACCACGGTGTGCTGTTGACAGTCTGAATACAGTGGCACTCTGGAGGCAGAACATCAGCATTTGGACAACAGAACAGTAAACCTCAGCAGTCTGAGCGATAACTAACCACGGAACTGAGCTATACAAGTATTTGAATATTGAAGCTAGAGTGACTGGGCAGACTGTCCACACAAATAAAAGACTAACATAAACTGTGGATACTATCTACACAAGTACTATCTACACAAAAGTACTATCTACACAAGTACTATCTACACAAGTACTATCTACACAAGACATCATCCAAAAACATATGCCAGTGTCCAGTAAACAGCACTCAAAATTGGTTGGTTGGCCGATTTGGGGTTTAAAGCCACTTTCAAGATTTGTTCACTCACATAATGGCTTGCATATGTACTGCTTGTACTAGTGTGGATTTCCACCAGTTTTTATAGTGTGTTTTTTAAATTGGAGTTTAGAGCCGCTTTCAAGATTCTTTCATTTATATCACGGCTTGTCAGTTTAGGGCAAGAGGAAACCTGCAACATCCGTAGCACTGAATGTTGCAGTAAACCTGCGAGAATCGGCTGGTACTGACAAGACCAAGGATGATAACTGAAAATTGCTACTCTACAGACAGCACATCCTATCAATATCGCATCAGAAAGGTTATTGTACAGCAACTAACATTGATGCCGGGCCCCCGGGCAGGACTTGAACCTGGAACCATTGAGTTTTTTTGCCACAGATAGAACATGGGATCCCCCACTCAGACACTGATATACTAATTCCGAGCTGACTAGTCCTTGCTTTACACATTGAATGCTGAGTGCCAAGCACTGAACGTCTTTTGGTATGACGTAACCAGGGATCGAACCCGCGACCATCAGCACTCCGGACTGACGCTCTAACCATTATGCCACAAAGACGGTAAGCAAACATTGGTACTACTATTGATTACTCTGTACCTTCTTAGTGTGTTTAACTTTGCTGTCCACACCAGATGTCAGGAGATCTCGTTGTATCTGCCGGACCTGCTGTCGGAGAGTGTACAATGTTCGAGCGGATCGTGCGGTGTACTCCTCTGCCCGCATCACCAGGCGATTCTCGTTTACTTCCTCATCCAGATACCCCTCTCTTCTCCGAGTCCGCGACCGATGTGCAACTGCAAAGTCAGGATCTGAAAGGAAGACCACATAGCAGCGTCAGCTGATGACGAGTTAAGTCACTGCGATGTGTGGGCACCGAGATCTCCAGCAGAGTCAAGAGGTCCTGACTCGTGTAGGAGAACCATGCAGTATCTGTACATGTTCTCCAGTGTCACACTGGGGTCAAACTAACCTGCTAACTACACAAACTCTTACACCTAGTCTGGCAGTGCACTCAGTAGACGAAATCAATCATCCATCTAGATACGTAAAAACATTTTTGTTTTTTTTTGGTATCCAAGACAGGAACATTTAATACAATATCTTAATCATTTGGTTCAATTAAATGTACAGCCTTGAACGATCAGAGAAATAGTGGTGATAAGAGTTTATACTAACTCTCCACTAGATGGAAGATTGATTTTGTCAGATATGTTCGATTAATTGTTATTGTTACAGCAACAAACAAACATGCAATTGTTTTGTCTGTATATAATAGCTATGTGTGATATGTAGAAGGTCAGGAGGTTACCAAGAAGAGCTTTCTCTTCCATGGAGCGGATCTGGTCAAGGTACCCCTCAATCTCCAGCTGAAGTCTCTCCACATCACCAGAGGGCTGCAGGTCCATGCGCGACTTGTGTCGGGGATACACGTCAGTGTCACGTGTCGGAGGGCTATTTGTCGTCGCTACAATCACAACATCAATATGTCCTGAATTGGGGTTTAGAGTCGCTTTCAAGTATTTTTCACTTATATCGTAGCTCGTCAGCTTAGGGCAAGAGGAATCCTGCAACATCTGTAACACTGAATGTTGCAGAAAACCTGCGGGCATCGGCTGGTACTGACCGACCAAGGATGATAACTGCATTGCACTCTACAGACATCGCATTCTATCAATATCGCATCAGAAAGGTGCATTCATTGATGCCAGGCTCCCGGGGTCTTTGGCTCTGAAGTCAAACATTCTATCATGCTACCACCAGCTATCTCCACCTCTTCAAGACCAGCCCCTCCGATTTCTCAAAACAAACTTGAGTTTGAGATCTCTATTGACTCAGTGCTGTAACTTGAGTAAAATCTCAGCTGGGTTTGAGTTTTCACTCAAGTTACAGCACTGAATCAATGGGAGAAATCTCAGCTGAACAAAATCTCAAATTCAAGTTTGTTTCAAGAAATCGGGGCCTGCATATATGTTTGTGGATTAGTACCATCATATTGCTGAGGCATGGTAAAAGTGCTACGATATTGTTATTTTTATTATTGTCCTAATTATGAAGGCGGACAACAACTGACATACACACCTGGCAGGTGACTGACAGCCCGAGTATTCAAGAAGGGCTTTGGTGACTGAAGCTGAACATGAGGTTTAACTGGTCGATCTCTCACATTCACAAATTTCTTCTTTTCCTGCAATTTTGATTGCCTTTGTGAATTACTATTTCTTGCTTTAGTCTTGGGGGAAGTTGTGCGACTGATAGCACCATGTTTAACATTTACAGTATTGTTTTTCAGGTCTCTCTTGGCCATCTGTACTGCCCATGCCATACGGTCTTCAGATGCAGCAGGGTGTGTGAATGAAGTCTGCGATGTCTGGAGGCCATCTTGGTTCCACTGTCTGTGGCGTGACCGGTCTATAACTGTTGGCTGAAGCCGTTGATGGTGGATCACCAGGTTCTTAGACTTCAATGGAACATCCAGGTTAAACTGGAGCTGGTTCAAATACGGAAAATCTGTGTAGGCCATACTACTTCTTTAGTAGAGCTGAAAACACACAAATGCTGTCAGAAAACAAACTACTGTCAGAAAACCACATATCAACAAGTACATTGTTGAAGTTGGTATTATGAAGGCATATCCATTGAAATTGGATCACATCGTAGTCAAGTTTACAATTAAATTACAAAATGACTATTGCATTTGTGTTGCAATGGTCTACTATTTTTTAATAAATTTGGATCAACTGATTTGTCAAGACCCAATAACATAAATCAACAAATCAATTCATTAAATAATAAAATAAACAGTATAGAGATACTACATTGTCTAACTTTGTCTAACATACAGCAGTGAAAAGGTTTTGTGTAAAGTGTAAATGAACCTATTCGGCTATCACACGTTCCACTAGGAATCTATAGATGGTTTAATCGGAGTGATTATGGAGTTTAGGATTGCTACAGGAATCATTCACTCATTTGCAACATGATTTAATCTGAAAGTCTGCCATGATGTTGAAAAAGTACATATATTTTAGTTGTAAAAATATATACATACATTTCCAAGTGTAAAAATTGATGCTTTCCGTATTTGTATGTAATTGATTATTTTTATTATTGAGACTTCATTAATGACATACATTGTGATTAATCTGCATGCAACATCTGGAGTCAGGCATTTGATCTAGTGTTATGAGACGCTATCTGGTAGTGGTGGAAATAAGTACACGGCGAAAATGGGATAAATAATTATGGATTACTCAGTTATTTCGATAACAATATTACGAATGTTTTCACGAGCATTCAATCATGTTGCTTTATTTCAATAATTAACTAAATTCACCCTAATAATGAAACAACCATATCATAATTGCCTAAGATTTTTCTCTACGTAATTTGTAAACACTGCAAAACCCTATTCTGAATGATGCGGGTAGCCGAGTGAAATCAAACAAGCAAAGACTTGTCAGAGATTCCTCAAGTGCTTTGCTGAGGGAAACTTCGAATCACCTGTATGAAAGAAAACAATGTGTTGCTTGTAGAAACTATGCTGGATTGTGATTGGAACCATAACGCAATATAATCCACTATCATAGCATGTTATTAACTGGATAAATTATTGTCAACACTCTGAATCTTTGAACTATCCGCCATGATTGCTTCAAAGCCACCCAGTGGAAAGGGCAGATAATCCATTGGTCACGTCTTGATTACTATTGTAAAATAATTCCTAATTCAGTCATCCCGTTTGCATTCAATCCACTTTATATCAATTAATAAGTAATGTTGATAACGAATAATTTTATGTTTTCGAATAAGTTTCGATATATTTAGATTACGAATGTTACCGTACCAAAATGTATTATCTTTAGCGGATCGATTTCTAACGAGAGTTATCTTCCCATCTTAAAATATGTCGGAAGAGTCGTTGACAACGGAAAGGAAACTAATATTATGAATACGGTTTGGTTGTTTATCGCAGTGGAGTTGCCTGGTTAAATACCTTTCTATAGATTAATGAATGCAGTAATTACCTAGTTGTTGGCATGTGATTGAATCCGAAAGTCATAGCCAACAGGTGCGTGAAAGGCTGTGTCCAATAGAAACGTAGAAGCCGACATATATTTGCATATGAATAAGCCGATTCTACATACCTGTGTTTGTCAATTTCGCCCAAACGAACTCGAATGGGACTCTGAAAAAACGTCACCTATAAACTGAACAATCAATGTAGGCATATGGAAATGGATACACATGTTTGATAGCGACTGAACAACATTGTGTGTGCTTCTTATGTTAATTGTTTATTTGGATTGAGATTGTGTATATAACAGTAAGTAATTACAATCCAATGCATTGTCCTCGTACATTGTAACTGTGCTAGGTGTATATGTAGGTAATGTATTTGTTATCAGTTAGTGTAATAGTCTCTTCTATTCTCGTGTTAATATTGATCTAATGGTTGAATACAATAATATGACAGCCTTCATATGTCAGTTTCAACTGTTTTGTAGACTAAAAATATACAAATAACAGTAGATTCTTATCAGCTTATACTCCATGGTTTGCTGAGACTAGTTCTGGACAAAGCCCTTGAGTCATTGAGAACATAATTATATACAGGCAGTTCCAGATCACAGGTATTCCGGATCAGGCTCTTATCTACTCACTCACGATAATGCAGAAAAAGTGTCTGCTGTTGTTTCTAGACTTATTGCATGACACAAAGCCTATTAACAACAGTGAACACTTTTGTCTGCATTATTGTGAAGAGTAAGTGAGAGCATGATCCAGAACTGTCTCACGCACTGTATATTGGAGTATTACGCATACACCAATTCTCCAGTTCTTGCAATATATTCCAATGGAAGAATAAAATTATCCAGTTCTTGCAATATATTCCAATGGAATAATAAAATATATATCTACAATACTAAATATTGTAGTGAATTAACCTGAATAATACTGAAAAACTAAGAAAGATTTAAAAACAAATGAACCTTTGGACAGCTAGGCTTTTAACACCTCGAGGAAGAAATACTGTATTTAAATCACTTTTATTACCAAAATTGAACCACTTGTTCACATCAATTCCAAATCCAGAAGAAATGATTATACAGCATTTTCAAACCCAATGTTTTAAGTTTATATGACAAGGTAAACCCGATAAAGTGAAAAGGAGCATAATGTCATTACAGCCTAGTACAGGAGGACTAAGTGTACCCTTAATCAAAGAAACAATAATGGCTCAGAAACTATCTTGAATGCAAAAACTCCTCTATTCAAAATTTAAGTGGACACATTTGTCTTATGCTTGAATAATATATGTAATAGATGGCTATGGTTAGCAGATGCCACGTATATAAAAACTGACATTATCCCTAATTTAAATACCTCCTGGAGAGACGTTTTGGAATGTTGGTGTATGTACTTGCAAAAATCTAAACAAAATCAACTAACAGAATCAGAAATACTTAGCGAAGCAATATGGTATAACGATAATATTAACATTGAAGATAAAAACACTTGTGAGGGAGTGGTATTCATAAATGATTTGGTCGATACAGATGGTGACTTGCTCTCGCTCGAATCATTTAATAGTAAATATATGCAAACTAACTTTCTCAGATATTACGGCATATGTAAAGGAATAAAATCATGCTGTAAACAGCATGGGTTAAAACGGTTTAATACATCGTTAAACACTCCCATACATCCGTATAATGTTGCACAGTTCAAAGGAAATAAAAAGGCAGCAGGGATTTCTACAAAACAGTAACCAGAACAGCATTTAAAAAAGCTAAATATCAATATCTAATGGAAAATTTGCTTAATATGGAGTATAACGAACAACAATAGGGAGACATACACCAAATGTCTTATAGATGTACAGATAGCACCAATCTTAGATGATTCCAGTTTTAAATAATTCATACATACTTTATCCTTGATACAAATAGTTTCTTGCATAAAAAGGAAATAACAAGGAATATATTATGTAACATCAACCCTTGTAATTGTACAGACACAGTACACACACCAGGTAATGGTCGTCATAGATTCCCACTAGTCCATCAGCCACAGCTATTTCTTCAAATGAGTTAAATGTATCATCTGGGGCTATTAACAATTTCACGTATAAATATTTTTTATTTGAATTATTATTGTTACATATTAAATAAGCTTTCATCCCCGATTATTTTATTAACATTTCCATCAGAACATCGGTTTTATGTAAGTGTCTATTTTCTGAAAGTGGAAATATTTACCGATTCCGATTACAGATGAGTGGACACGAGTAGAGACGATCACAACGATGCTAAAGCAAGGCTTCGTGCAGGAGAAGGTGACCGACCTGGCCATGTCCCACCGACCCCCACACATGATGAACAACTACCCACCCCAGTGGTCAAGGGTCAACACACTGGACAAGGCACGTTACCCCAAGCCCTTCGTTAAAGACAAGATCCAGGCAAATATGGAGGTGAAGCGAGACTTGGACGATGATGACGCCACGCTGGATGTGGGCGAGGTGAACACTGTGCAGAGAGCTCAGTACCTGGAGAGGAGCTTAGTCTTCTTAAAGCGACAACACCAGGATATCCTTCAGAGTCTGCATGAAGAAATAGATGCCTTAAAAAGAGAAAATAAAGGTAGGAGACCATCAGAGCTTTTATTGAATTCAACTCCATGATACATACAATTAGTCATTGTAACGTAAATAGGCATGTTTCAATTTATTTATTCACTCAGCAGAGGATGGGTACCTGGTAGGATGATTTTCATTAAAAATAGTGTCAACTCTTACCAAATTCAGACATCGGGAAAGTCAGTTACAAGCGCGATTTTACTGGTAACGCAATCTGGATGAACTGAGGTCAACTGTAGATGTATTTATAAACTGAGGTCAACTGTAGACAGTATTTATCCTTCCAACATATACAAACAGGATTTGGCCAGAAGTGATCTGATTAGTCAATAGTCTACAAATATACAAAAATGTGTGTGGAGGGGGGGTTGCCAGCAGGTAATGCTATAGGGTAATGTGAGTTGCGCCTTCAGGCAACTGACATTTTTTTTATGAACAGCTTCCTTAAAATTCCATATAAAAAATGCCTCAGCCTCATATATATATCCACCGATCTCGGCAGATGGCTTAAAGTAGTGTTGTTACATGAATAGTGAAAAACCACATCTTGTAACAATACTTAATGTAGGTCATATTTCAAACCAGGAGTGAAGTTCCACCACCTGAACATGGTCACATATGTACTTCACATGTGTAGGAATCTTCCCAGTTTCATTTGACTACTGGCAGAGTATCGACATTGGATTACTTCTCAATGGAAATGTTCAACATGTTCAATCACTAGTGGTCGGTCTCAACAGTATGAATACATTAATGTATATTACTGCGGTAGTATTTGATTCATCGCCTGGTGGTATTGTGAGGTCGCAGAATATATTACTAATTAATAATGCTGGTTAATGATCCCCACTAGACCGAGAACACGACACTAGACAGAGAACATGACCCTAGGCTGTGAATCAATACAAATGTTGAACAACATAAACATGCCACGGTCAAAAGGAATTATGTACCGTATCATGATGACATAGTTCCACTAAAGAAATAGTTCCACTAAAGACTTAGTTCCACTAAGGACTAGTTACACTAAAGACTAGTTCCATTAAATACCATTAAAAACATAGTTCCACTAAAGACTAGTTCCACTAAAGAAATAGTTCCACGAAAGACTAGTTCCACTAAAGTAGTTCCACTAAAGACATAGTTCCACTAAAGACTAATTCCACAAAAGACTAGTTCCACTAAAGTAGTTCCACTAAAGACATTGCTCCACTAAATACTAATTCCACTAAAGACTAATTCCACTAAAGACAAGTTTCTCCTTAGATTTGCAGTTCCGTATCGTGATGAGTCAGCGACAACCGCGGTCCACAAAAAGTGAGAAGAAAACTGCTGTCAATCAGGATGGCGAGGAGACCAGGGATGTGGACAACGGTAATCTAACTGTCTGATGTCACTGTCTGATGTCACACTGTCTGATGTCACTGTCTGATGTCACACTGGCTGATGTCACATTGTCTGATGTCACACTGTCTGATGTCACACTGACTGATGTCACACTGTCTGATGTCACATTGTCTGATGTCACATTGTCTGATCTCACACTGTCTGATGTCACTGTCTGATACACTGTCTGATGTCACATTGTCTGATATCACATTGTCTGATATCACATTGTCTGATCTCACATTGTCTGATCTCACACTTTCTGATGTCACACTGTCTGATGTCACATTGTCTGATATCACATTGTCTGATCTCACACTGTCTGATGTCACTGTCTGATGGTGTGTACTATTTGATGTCATATACTGTGATGTCACACTGTCTGATGTCACATTGTCTGCCACTTCATGTTGAACAACACATCATTCATATTTATACATTTTCATTAGTATATAGATATATTACATAGCATAGCAAGACAGCAGGGCAGAGACATGGAACAGAAATATTTGGATTCCATGTATATAGACACTAAGACAATAAGACCTATTAGGAACTGTCACCCTCCACTGCACTTCAGATGGAAATGTGGCTTTCAGTCAGTATATTGACATTTTTTTCCCTGTCATTAATGACCGACAGAAGGGTATGGCATTATGTTTCAGAATCAACTTCAGATTCGCTTCAATCAAAAATGGAAGAGGAATCTATCATATCTCGAGGTATGTGAACAATATTTCCTCAATAACAAATATCGCTGACATGGTTCACAGTAGGCAAGATACATACATTAATTCATAATTAATAAAACTACATCAACCTGCTAAAATATACAAATCTTCACCTTAGCTGTTGTAATAGTCACCCCAGGCAGGTATAGTGTACCGATATCAGTTTTGAATTCTTACCACGCGATTGGTATATCCAGTATTGACCTTTATATGACCCTGCTGGTATTGTCATGGTTACAGCAGAGAAGCTGGATGAGATCAAGGTGGTTTTTATGGAGGAAGAAATCAAGGAGTTGAAGCATGCCCTGAGAGAGACGAGGAATCGCAACACGTACCTCACTCAGCTGTTAGAGCAGTCCGAGGAGCAGCGCCGCCGCCAGTGAGTCACCTCCTGCACCTCCCTGAATACCATCTCACCTCCCTACCATCTCACCTCACTGAATACCATCTCACCTCACTGAATAATATCACCTCCCTGAAAACTATCTCACCTCACTGAATACCATCTCACCTACCTGAATACCATCTCATCTCCCTGAATACCATATCACCTCACTGAATACCATCTCACCTCACTGAATAACATCTCATCTCCCTGAAAACTATCTCACCTCACTGAATACATCTCATCTCACTGAATACATCTCACCTCACTGAATACCATCTCACCTCCCTGAATACCATTTCACCTCCCTGAATACCATCTCATCACTGAATACCATCTCATCTCACTGAATACCATATCACCACACTGAATACCATCTCACCTCACTGAATACCATCTCATCTCACTGAATACCATCTCACCTCCCTGAATACCATCTTATCTCACTGAATACCATCTCATCTCACTAAATCAGGGCTCAATTTAGCGGCTAATTTGGGACCCATGGCGACCTAATTTAGCATTTGGCGACCAGTATTTCACTTATTTTAAGTGTTTCTTGATCGGCAGAAGCCAAATCCCGCCCCAGGGGCCCGGCATCAATGTTCGCGAAAGTTACCTTTCTGACGCGATATTGATAGGATGCGATGT
>JAUTBT010066659.1:0-14156 GCA_032361225.1 Lepetodrilus schrolli
GATGTTGCGGGTTTCCTCCTGCCCTAAACTGACATGTCGTGATATAAGTGAAAGAATCTTGAAAGCGACTTAAAACCTCAATCAAAATTTTTTTTAAATTAAATTATGATAATAATGTGTACATTTATATTGCACCACCAAATCCTGGCTCTAAAGCATGTTCACGTCACTATGCTTAATATCAGTGTTGGTCCTGATATGCACCAACAAGGTATGGATCAAGTCATGGCCCATAGACTCCATTACAACAGGGTATGGATGAACCCACAGCTGGTAGACATCACCTGCAGACCTCTATTAATTCTGGCATGTCAAGATGACTTGTACCAATACATAATCTCAGTAATTAAACATCTGTTGATGTCACAGTTGGCTGATTCTCCTATGCATGGCAGCTTAACCATGCCACACAGTGGATGGTCTATCACTCTGGCTGCTGAGCCAATATTTGAAGAAAATAAAACATTTTGATGCAGTTTTTGTCAGCGATCGATTAAAGATACAACGTCTTGGTAAAGTCCTATGATCAGATAACACAACTGTGTGCCTGTCTTCTGTCTCAAATAGAACGGGATCAATGTAGAGGTGAGATGCACAGATATTCTTCCATTGTGTTGCTGGTTTATCGTAGTTTCACAAAAGAGGTAATGACATCGGACAAACTTCCAGGTTGTTTTGAGGTTTACCGTAATTTATGACATTGCCGAGATGGAATAGTGCCGGAAATGCTGTGAAACAGATTGCTGTTTTTGAGGCAGATTGAGAAGACAGAATTATACCTGAATGTCTCACCATACATCTGCTTGCCTCAGGTACTGATGTGTACATTTTGAGTAAGGTTGGTAAAATTCCCATTTTTATTTTTCTACACTTTTGTATATTTTTTTGTATTTTAATTAATAATTAAATAATCAAAATCTATAGGTTATTTTCTAGCAATTTTTAAATACCATATTGTAGGTATTGTTCCTAAAGATTCATTCCTGAGATGTTGCATAAGGAAAATGGGCAGAAGGAGCTGTAAGTCACAGTAGTAGAAAGTTGGCTGAAGTTAGCCACCTGTGAGTGAGTACTAATGAATATTGACGATCAAAGCAAACACTTTCCCCGGGATTATCTTGTGTTAACACACAGCTGACTGGCTGTGTTAATTGACCATCCATCAATGTGTGCGTGTGTGTGTGTGTGTGTGTGTGTGTGTGTGCATGTGCGTCTCTCTCTCTCTCTCTCTCTCTCTCTCTCTCTCTCTCTCTCTCTCTCTCTCTCTCTCTCTCTCTCTCTCTCTCTCTGGATTAATATGTTCCTGTCAGATTGGTACACAGATATAAAGATGTTTGATAGTACCACCACAAGGTGATCTCAGCGACAAGTTCCACACACAGTGCTAGGTAACAGTACATTCTTCTGTATGAATTGAAATATTCCTGTCAGATTGGTGTACAGATCTATATAGATGTTTTGTAGTGAGAAAGTACCACCACATTGTAATCTCAGTAACAAGACCCACATAATGTGCTAGGTAACAGTACACTCCTCTGTATTAATTGATATTTTCCTGTCAAATCGGTGTACAGATTAAAGATGTTTGATAGTGAACGCACACCACCACAAACTGATCTGAGTGACACGTTCCACACAAAGTGCTGGGTGACCTGATTCCACGGTGTAGACCTCGTATCATAATAGTATATTCTTCTGTATGTATTAATATGTTCCTTTCACACTGGTGCACAGACATAAATATTTTGCACCAGAATCTAGGTCATTTTATTGGTAATTATGTCTCTTGAGTGTAGTCGTTGTACGAAAACAATACAGTTTGAATCGATATGCTCCTTACAATTTTGTAAAGATGTACCAATCGATGCCACTATATACTTGTATCCGTCTGATTATCAGTCTTCTCGCCAAATTTGTCCTTTTCGATACATCGTCCATGAACATTTAACTTTCTCCATGCTGGAGGCAACCATAGATGCCATAAAGAGCAGTGCCTGTGCCTAATCCAACAAGGAGAGGGTTAATGAAGCATGTCTGAGGAATAAGTATCCCAGTTGCTACTTTTATGAGATACCTATTCTTTCAGTCAGCTCTTGATATGCTTACAATTTACTTTCACCCTTTCAGACTATGGTTATTCTATTGCTTGTGTCTTCAAATCTTAAAATCGTGCATGTCTTCGTGGATCGTATGACTGGGAAATAACCACTTGATAATTTAGTTTTCTCTACCAATGTCAGATACACTGGATAACATTTTGAATGTTTTCTGTTAATTTTGGTTACAAAAAATGGTTGTAAAAATAAGTTTTTACAATCATATTTTGTAACCAAAATTAACTGTTATCATCGTGTGCATTCTAGAGAATCTATTGAATCTTTGTGATTGGATTAAACAATTTTTTTAAAGATATTAATTGTTAGAAAAATCATTGATACCAATTTCATATTGAATGTTTACAGTTATTTTTTTCTTCATAATTTGACAATGTAATTAAAGATTTGATCATGATAGCATATCTCTCTGAAATATACTGAAGACATTCTCCTTGGACAGGGTATATTATTTAAATGTTACATGTGCTTACCACATAATGGTAGAGTGTCCTGGAACACCTCCCTTGTCTTATCATTGCGCAATCCTCTCATTCCCCTCAATCAAATCTGATGTTCAGGAGATGACTCACTGTGGATGAACACACAGAAGTATGTACTCAACTTTAGCCGTTGAAGTCAACATAGGAATAACTCAGATTCAATCAGTTCTAAAGCTTATTGGTTTTGTTAAATCCAGGTGATGGTTTTTGAGTGGTTGGAAGCTGGCATTTGGTTTTGTCGTGAATTCGCCATTTGGGATCTAAATGAGAAATTCCAAATGGTCTGCATTTACTTTTAGTTAATTCTTCTAGTATTCAGCCAAAACTTGTAATCAAAGTCAAGGGTTTAACATTGTTCTCCACTACTGGTAATGCTGTGATTCCACATATTATATAGTTTGCAATTAATGGTGTGATCAGCAGGATATTCCACTAAGCTAGGACCACCAGCTGGTGCAAATCCAGCCTAACACCAAAAAAAATGCAATCCATGATAAGAGTGAAATAATCTTGAAAGCAACTCTAAACCCCAATTTAACCAACTAACCAATTAAAGGACTTCATAACAACCCATGGACAAATGACTGCATTAACCTTTCATTCATGACCCAAGATTTTACAGCCCTCTTAAATTATTACATCAATTACGTTTATGGTTGGTTATCGTGGTTATTAAGATGAAGAGATTATTAAAATTACCACAATGATATTTCCTCCACGGCTCCTTGAGCAAACCACAATTGCTGTATTTAATTGAGTTTGCTAAAAGCTAATAGTTGTTTGAATGAATTACATCAATGTTTGCAAAGAGTCATTCCTGTTTTGGCCATAGGGATCCTTTTCCATTATCTCTCTGTGAGTATCAGTAACTCTGACAGTTGTGTTTCAAACAATGTGTTGCAATGACTGCTCCTTGGGGAACCCTTCTTTTCATTATTCCCACCACAGGGGGGAGATTTCCCACAGATACAGCCCATTTCATTATGCAAGCAGGGAGCAGTCTCTTCTCAAACCTGATTGGTTGGTTTTGATGAAATTTTTACTTTGATTGGTTAGAACCGCAAATGAAAAGCTATGGCATTGAAATGGATTTTCACTTCAGGCTGCTGAGAACTCTTTACAGGAGGGTTTCCAATCAATAGTAGCTGATGTTTTGAGCTTGCATTGTGATTCCTCCTTCATGTTTTTTTCAAGAGGTTCCTATAGGAAGTTATAACCTTTTTTTTATTTGTATTATGCTAATCCTAATTAGTAATTGGTTAGATCTGTGAATAGTTCAAAATCCATCACCCACCCATACTGGCACAAGTCAACCCACATTAACCCCGACCCACATTAACCCTTTACCTATTAGAGTAACCTGGCTAAGTAAGGCCCGGTGACGTCATAGGGCTTACCTAATACGGTGTTTCTGTAGATGCGTCATTTTATGCACTTGCACACGTATTACGGAATAAACAACAGCACTCTAGCAGTTACTCCAAATACATATCATGCAAATGCAAAAGGACAAGTATTTGAAACGTGTGGTCAACTGATATATCAGTCACTAGGCCTTAACAGAGGTGAACAATTCAACTGATCTATCAGTCACTGGGGTTAAGGGGGGTGGGGTGGGGTGGGGTGTGTGACATTTTCAAATGATCTATCAGTCATTGGGCCGTAAAGTGTTAATATGAAATTTGTGAAAAAGATTATTGACAATATTCTTGTTTCAATGCCATATGGATACAGCATGTTTGGGCTATGGTTGGATTTCTGTACAATTCTTACAATCATAGATTGGGAGTCTCAACAAGGTACTAGAACTGTGCATTCCTCTGTCTATCAAACCTCCAGCAAGTAAACATCAGACCCATGATAACTGTACACCCTAATAAAGATAGCAGCCTTCTTGGGTATCTCCATTCCCCTACTGCAACAAAGAACAGATAAGGAACTCTTCAGTTGCAGAGATTAGAAAACAATCCAAGAGCTCTAGCTTGGAACTCTCTAGGAAATAGCAGTAGAAACTGGAACTGTTTCCATGAAGTATTAACACTTCTGTTTGATATGGAACGTATGTCAAACAGCCAAAAAATTGTAGCAGCTCAGAACTAACATCTGGAAAGCAGCAGAAGAGAGCTGATAACATATTTCCTGGGATGTGGTTCAGAGTCAAGCCTTGCAGTATGTCTCAGGTTATCTCCCTCCATTGATCAGGTCACTAGTATGATAACGCTGTACAATACCTAACAGTAATTCTGACAGGAAATACAGACAGGAGCTCGAGATGCTTCATGTGACATCTCCAAGTTGATGCTAGTTTAATTTGATCAGTTGGTATGACTTCTGTGGTCGAGTACATTTGCTATGTCATTTATGTATCTGTTATTTTTGGCTGGGTATGTTATTATCTCTTCATGTTACCATAACACATAACACATAACACATTGACTTATGCACAACAATATGCTAGCTGTTAACCTTCTCCCTTCTGGGTTATTCACGATTATTACTCTGTAAGACAGATCTTAGTGTCTCCAGAAATAAAACAAGGTTGACAGCTACTAGTTCTGGACCAGGATCCTGGGTATCGTTTCACGAAGCTCATGTCTACTACGAAACTACGAAATTTCTTATAAATGGCGATCGAGCATTTACAGGAGCACTATGTGGTCTCATAGTGAATTTGAGAGAGAAACAGTAACCTGTTTCACAAAACGATTGTAGTGCTACAAGAGTCATCTATAGATCGCTGTACACGGGTTCCAGTTGAACGTCTTCTAGCACTATGACCACTCTGTGCAACAGGACTAAGCTTGATCCTAGGACTGAGAATGCTTCGTGCCAGAGGGCTCAGTTCTAGACAAGTGGTCTGAAGTATGACAAGTAGCTGTGTATCCACCCAGGCATGTAACATCTGTAAGTGGACTTACCCAGCTACATCCAGATCAAAGACCCGTACCTATGAGGCTGTCACAATTCTTTATGGGATTAGAGACTGGGAGAACAGAAGGTGATTGTGTCTGCACTTCACATTGTACAGTGACTTTGATAGTAGGAGAGTTATTGGAAATGTCCTGAGAACCATCTATGGTTGGATTAACGAGGACACTCGAATCATGGCTGCTGGCTACCTGTGTCCAGCTGATGACCGCTATAAGAAGAAAGTCATGAGAAAGGAAACACTCTCATTTACTCTTAATTAACCCTCTCCATGCTGAAGGCAACCAGAGATGCCCTAAATAGCTGTGGGTGTGTCTGATCCACCAGGGACAGTGTTAAAGTGTGTCTGTTATCATTGATGAACGATGATTTGAGGTTTTAGTCTTCTTTGCACTTAAGCTTCTGTTAACATTGGTGAATGATGATTTGAGGTTGTATACCTTTTTATCCCGATGGTGAACCCACATGTTACAACTTCTGGATGTACTGTACTGACCTTTGTTTCCATGTATAGAAATCTGCTTCATATGTTCCTAACTTCCTGTACTTGGAAAGCCTTTTTCAGCATACTGAGTATTTTTTGTGTGGACATGATGAAATATTTAAAAGCTGTGATATTTATTGTTTTACATTCTATTGAACAAGTGATTTGCTTGTACCTTGAGTAAGTTCTTCAATATTTACGATCAATGTGTAAATGTACTAGAAATCTGGGTCCCATATTCCATAGAATGATCATAGTGCTGTGAGAGTCCTAGTACTCACTGTACATGGACATAATGTATTAGGAGTTACAAATAGAGCTTATAATCATTCTGTGGAACAGGATCTTAACATTAAAATGATAAACATAAATTTGATGTTTTACTTGCACCATTGAGAATGCTACAAGAGTGGTAACTTACTGTATCTGTATTGGGCAGTACATCTCTTTTAGCACTGTGATCTTTCTGTGGAACAGAATCCTGGGTATCCTTTCATGAAGCTCTCTTATCCACAAAGAGATCATCACGCTCTCTTTGCCGATATGCTAATACACTGCAATGAAAGCGCTATGGTCTCTTAGCGGATAAAAGATCTTTGTGAAAGGATACCCAGGACATAAAATGTTTTTAAGATAAAAAAATATTTTCTATTTTCCATTGCACTATTTCCGATCTAATTATTGTTGCTTCAGCTTATGTCTGCACAGTCGTATCTTGTAGCAATGTCGTCACACTGTCCTGTGTTTCTTTCAGAGATGTGATTAGGACACCGTGACGAACGCGGGGAGACCTGATCCAAAGCAGACGTCGTACGGCAGCCATGTTGGAAGGACTGGATTAGCAGAAACAAATAACCGGAAGAGGATTAATAGTTCCACTGAGAGCTTCTGAGAATGGGTCTTGGGTGGTGTTCGTTAAGGATTTACTTACTCGGAGAACATGCACCGACAGTCATGTGATAGCTGGGAGGTCAGAGCAGTGACCTTGACCTTCGGAAGGACAAGACATGCTGGAAATACAGAATTCTGGATCGCCTCTGTCATCCCTTGATGCTAATTGTTACACTAGGTAAATATACGCTGATGACTAATATATGGTCAATTATTGGCTCTATTTACTAATCTAACAATTTATGTCGCGTATGTATCAAATTTGACATCAGAGACGTTATAATACTAATAATAATTGCAATTATATATCGCATCATTCGTTATAACAGTGCTCAGGGTTCACAGTCTTCGGACATTTTGTATCATTTTGTTATTGGTATGACTGAAAAACATTGTTTTATATTTAAATTATTTAAATTCTATCAGTGCACTGATTGCAGTTGTTTTAATGAATGTAGCATCTATTGTATATATCTCTATTAATTAGCAATGTTCAGTAATCTGTTATAGAATAGGTGGCCTTCAAGAAACCACAATAAATGTGCATTTACAGTAATAAGGTATCTATATAACCATAACAGTGCCATTTCACTGGCTCCTCACAATGTTGACAATTTACACTAAGAATTGTTTGTGAAATGGGTGACACCCCTATTAGAAGTTATTTCCATGCTCAGGTCCAATATTACTTGTATTGCTCGCACTGCGTATTTAAGATGGTATCTACAGATTCTCTCACCATACAAATATTGCACAGCGGAACAGCGTCAGGAATACATCTGCCAGATATTTGTGATTTTACCCCAGCATTTCCTGGTTCAGTGGACCCATTTCCTAGGCAGCTTCGCTAGATGCACTGAAGCTTTGCCTGATGTCCATTGATGGGGCATTCTCCTGTACTGGGAGAAATGTCAACCTGTTGGATGGATGTTAGGTCATGCACATGTCTTGAGAAGGGAGGGTTATTGTTAATTCTGGAAATCAATTCCTGTTCCATGTATGGTATCTAGGCCATCCTTTGAACCAGTGACCCTGATCATTCGTTAGTGCTGGTAGTCATGGTAACAATAGTTCCGATAGTTCTGAATCATCCTGGATCTAGATGCTAGTAATACTAAGGTCCAGTGTCTTCTGGTAAAATAACCGTAGTCTGTTCAAAATATGTCCTCGAGGAAGGTTCACCTTTGGACATTGGATGTTCAAAACTAATCAACAGTAACCATACAAATTTCAATGTTGAAAAATATTGTACTGAGAACATAATGATGATGAATTACACAAATGAACACATTTTTTAAAAATAATAAAAATTTAAAAAACATTAAATTTCAACAGAATATTGAGTAAGGCATTTGCATCAACAAGAGCAAGGATGGTTAGGATGTCTGTTGTCAATGCTTGTCCATTGCTAGTCTCTGACAGTTAGTGAAAGGACCCATTGGTCAGTGTAGAGTTGACCCATGTCCAAATGGAAGGTCTGACATTCCATTAATGTTGCTTTTCATAAACCGGGCTGCTCATTCACATTCTTGACACCTGCCAGTCTAGCCAGTTTCTCTCTTATTTATTGGATTCGCGTGAATGCAGAGGTTGAAGACAGTATAAATACAATTCATTTTAACCCTGTCTCACTGCCAAAATCAACTAAGTTGGAAGGCCACCGGGGAAAAAACAACTAACTAAAGACCCTGTCTCTACTGGGTTAAATAGAGAGTTTTCAGTTCTTTCCAACAGGGAGAAGGTTAAAGATAGATTTTCATAGATAGAAAGACTTAAGTATTCATGACATTGATGCAGCAACATGTTCCATGTTTTGGAGGACCCATTTCCTTAATCCTTAAAATGTTATTCCAGGGAAATTTTGAACTATAAGTTAGCAATATTCTAGATAAAATTAATGTCCCGTCATCATGTTCCTCACAAGACATTGAATATCGATGATGTTTCACAATATGATATCGCCAAAATTATCATTACGACTATTAAATATGAAAATGTTATTCATTTCTATCAAGCTATGAACCAAAGGTGTGGTATTTCGTGAGCGAGATTGCTGGGTTTTGAGATGAGGCGTTTCTCGAGCCCAGCGTAAATCTCATTCGCCCCCACTGTTGCAGAATCACGGACAGAGGAATGGTGGTAGCAATGAGGAAACCATGGTAGATCAATACAAGACGAGGAAGTTAGGCGAGGTGTTAGATTGTGTTCATCGATACCTCCACCGCCAGCTGTGATGCTGCTGTTTGGAGTGCTCTTCAAAATGTTTGGATTGATTTAAGATCCTTCCCCGTGCAAAGATACTCGACTGTTTCAAATTGGGGGGAAATGGTGCCTTCGACTGGATACTGAAATTGCGCCATTTTTCGGAAAACGAAATGGATTCTGCCGTGTCATCAGTCTTCAGCAACCACTGAGTAGATGTAGACGAAGTGAATGTGTATTGTATATATACAGAAGACTGGGAAATTGAAGGATGCCAAACGCGAATACGGTATAACGCTTCTAGAAGGATTTACCAATCTGAGGGTTTCGTTGAAACCCGCTGTTTCGCCAAGTCCTGATTGCTGGCCATCAAGTTTAATGGATTACCGTGATGGTGTTGCCAGGAATGTCAGGGTCACCTTAACCCCGTTCTGATGTTGATGGAACCAACGTCCAGTATGTTTGACGTCCAGAACATCTACGGAACTCCGCAGATTCCTCGGAAGCGGCCATGTCTGCGACCCCGCCGGATGACCCTGATCGACCTCAGGTACCGGTACTATCCCAGAATTCCCTCCACTTCCTGTGTTGCATGCCCACTGCAGCCTGCATTCAATGGATTTTGTTGCCTTTTTTTTCTCCATTCGTGTCTCTTTGCGCCAGTTGGACGCCCACTGACCTGTGGTAGAGCATGCTTTCCACAGTTGTTGACAATTCTAATTCTACTTTAACAGTGCTTCTTTTCATTGTTGTGCTGTGATTTTATTTGAGATTGGTGCTTCACATAAATGCCTTCTTCATTGGCTGCCAAGAAAGGATCGTATTAAATATCAGTGACAATTTCAAGAAATAATCTTATCAATTCATCATGTTCACTGAGGGGAAATATTTAACAATTTTTCATATTCATATGGTTAAAGTTTTCATGATCACTGTAAAGTTTGTAAATAAAGCAATGGATTAAAGTATTTATTTAATATGTTGATGTTGACAGCTTGCATTCTTCCGACTTGCTCTAGTAGTAATAGATGCTGTTAATGTATTTGTTTGTTTTCTGTTCAACCATCATTTGCAGTTTCACTTTTGAATGTTGCATACGTTGTATCCTATTGTCTTGTGTTTTTGTACATATTTGCATGCTAACTATTTAGCATGACAGTGTGCACTGCATTAGTCTTGTTACATTTACATGTGCAGATATATCAGGTATATATTTTGTTTGTATATAATTTGACATTAATTTTCAATATTAATGTATTATCTGTTATAATTATTAAATCCAAAATTAGCATGTCCATGATTTCATGATGATAATAGTATTATTAATACATAAATATGTTTGTTGAATTATCACCTGATTATTGTCTTGATTAATTATGTTTATTTACTAAAGTAATTAGTACTCAGGAAAGTACTAAAGATCTATTCCTGTGTCATAGACCTTATTTTCATCCAAATCGTCCTATTCAATATTAAAGCCATGCAAAGTTAATAAAATCTAGATTTTGGCAGAATACGGGTAAAACGTTTCAGTGGCTCCAAGAACATTATTAATATAAATATAATACAACTACAAGCCAGTATGATTGCCATACGAGTGATTTCATGTTACCCTGCCGTTATTCTCAGATGATGGTTAGTGCAATACTCCGTGGTGCTGGACCATTCCTGGAACACACAATCTTTGCCAAGACTGAAAGAGTGTTCTCCCTTGCACTGCAATAGGCAAATGGGTGCATGCAGTGCTTGACAAATGAGTACGTTCTTGTACGTAGATGCGTACAGTATCTGGTTTCCTGTAAAAAAATATCTTGATCATCAAGTTCACACATATGGTAGAATCATTGTTATGTTATCTGAGATGTAAGGCGAAATGATGGTATTGAAATTTTGGGTAAATTTTGAAATGTTGGGAAAGTTTCTCAATGCTGATTTAGCTCTGTAATCATCAGACATCTATATTTTTTTTTATGAATAAACATGGCTCTGTAGAAACCATGGTTTACGATTGATGGTAGATCTATATGAGGAAGAAGAATTCAGCCTACGGTTTGATTGTCTTCCTTGATGCTCATGTCATCAACATTAAATGGATTATTATTTAATTTTGATTTGATCTCTTTTGTCATGATGGTCATTGCAAGGTTTGTGGTTTTGCACAGATTTACAATAATTTTAGCAATAATCTTCACTAAATTTGGCCTGGCGAGCAATTAAAATATCTGAAATTGTAAATTACTGTCAACAACTTAAATGAAGTGTAAAATTGTCTGCATATTAATTTCACCTCGACCCATATTGAATTTACAGCCAATGTCTTCCTCCAAATTGTTTGATGTTGGCGCGTTATAAACATATCACTTGAGAGCCTAATCAACATGCCACGGAATGCTAACGACTCCGCAAGATTGAGAGGCAATTTTCTCAGTTTGATGATTTAAACTCGCCAAGCATGCCAACAAAATGTGAGCAAGTGTGACCCTCGCGTCCCGATGTAAAATTCATTGATTTTTCTGCAACAGTGAATCTAACCCCGAATTCCGTGACATGCTTTGTGAGGCAGGCCATGCTTCATGAAAATCTCAACATGTTCGTTATTCCACGTGATGTCGCCCATAACCCTTGACAACTGATTAAATTTTCGGGCCAAGCTTGAGCCACTGGCTCTCGGCTCTTAACCTGACAGGAAGAATTACCAAAGCATGGTTACAAGGCTCTCTGAACTTGTCAGGTTCGCAACTGGAAAGGCGTGTAATTTTTTTCTTTTTTCGTAGGGATTGTGAGTCATGAGTATTACTATGAGTCAGATGAATGTGAGTAGAGGGAGCAGAACAGAACAGGAATGGTTCTGTTGGTTCTACAGAACCGGCCACGTGTAACGCAGTATACTAACAAGGCTTGGCACATTCACAGCTTCCTCTTGAAGTCTAGGAGCCCAGTCAATTGAGACGCCTCTAGAGACCATAAAAATCTGGTAAATTTTGTCTCATATTTATATAAACGCAGATGTTTTTTGGTTTTTCATTTCGTAAATCATAAGGGTATGTTTGCCATTGCACACCAGATGTTGTGGAAATGTCTTTAAAGTTACGTAATGTTATTTAGAAAAGAAAAAGTAAATTATTTGAAGGTTTTCTAGATTGCATGCTGATTCGATTAACTGATTAGCTCTGATGGGTGATAGTAACAATTTTACACCCTCGTTTAAAACTCTAAAGGATTTTAATGCTTAATACTGCTATATGTAATTGAATAATTTAGTTATTTTGTGGATCTGTTTGAGAACATTTTATCACCAATTAATAATATCAATTCCAGATACTATAGCTGCCTGGTATTAATAATTCATATTAAAATTGGTAAGATTCCTCTATAAATGGAAATTGCTTGAACATGTTTGGATGAAACCTGGATCCTAGGTTACACAATGTTTGAGTTTGATTTCATGCTCTACTCAAAGTCTTGTTCACAAATTCCCATATAAAATTTGAGCTTGAACATGAAATCAAACTCAAAAGGTTTTGTAGTCTTGCAGCCTGATTAAAATGTGTAAGATACCTTTGTTCATGGAAATAACTGAGAAACACTAGGTCCTATTGATAAAGTACGCCACTGTTAAAAACATATTCCTCACATGACCGATGGTCAGTCTTGTCTGAGTAGGCCTGTCATTTTCATATTTGCATCAATCAACAATTGACAGAGAGATCTGCTGTCATTTATTTCATTATACCATAAATACTTATTCAGTGTCCTGGCTATGAGCCCCTCAATCATGCTTAATTAGCCCACAGTCGCTGTTGTTCTGTCTAGTCTGGCATGGCGGTTTTATTAAACATCTCCCTCATGGATTAATTAGGTGTCATATCTAATAAGGTATCTCTTCATCACATTTGTGTGAAATATTACCGCTGCAACATAAAGCACTAATTCGTTCATAAAGGCCATCTCCTGTTCTTTCCCAGTAGGAAGGTGGTTAATTTAATTTTGTTGGGGGCCATCTTGGTTAAAGTTTTACATTTCCAATACCAGGTTTTGAGATTACACAACCTTGTTTAGTGTGATTCCATGCTCAAGCTCAATATTTTTATGGGGATTTGTAAACAATAATTTGAATTATGCATGAAATCGTACCAAATAAGTTTCGTAATTTTGGGCCAGGCCTTGAGATTACGAACCCTTTTTGGGTACAAACTTATACTCAACTCAAAGTTTTGTTCACAAATCCCCATATAAAATTTGAGCTTGAGCATAGAATTGTACTCAAAAAGGTTTCGTAATCTCTAGGGACCGATTACAAGTAAAGTGTGAACGCCTTATTTTTAAGTAAGTACAATTTCGATGTCTAGGTAGTGCATATGTTTCACACTTTCCTTGCCACTGACAAATATGAGTTTCCTTTTAGCATGTATTTCATCATGATAATTGAAGCCACAGTACTGCCACTTTACCCCACTACAAGCCTGGTGTGACATCACACAGGTGGTAAGACCCCACTTACTGCAGACTTTCCTCATGGTGTTATGGAAGAATGCATTATCCTGGTATCAAATAGTGTAGCCAAGGAATTTAGTGTTGAGGAAAGTTGCACAAGGTTATGTATCAAAAGCCTGTGTTGGTTTCTATGAGTGTAAGTCTCAGGATTATTTATTACCCTACACCAGCCTGGGCAAAGGAATCTCGGCTTAAGACCATTGTTGGTTGAAATCGGAGGTATTCAGTGCTGAGGTGGTCACACATATGTGCTTGAGGTTTCTGTGTACCTTACCAGTAGTTAACAATGTGAAGGTTCAGGTTTGAATCCTGTCATGATAGGAACCGTTTGGATACTTCGGTATTGATAAAGCCAAGGCGTGTTGGTTCACCTCCGTATCGCCGCTGTGAAATAGATCACCAATGTTGTTGAAATAGTGTGGGATAAAGTATAAAACCATTATTCTCACTATTATTCACAGTAGAACAGTTGGACTTCTGAGCCAAGGTTCCAGGTTCAAATCCCGCCCTGGGGGGCCCGGCATCAATGTTCGCGAAAGTTACCTTTCTGACGCGATATTG
>JAUTBT010066670.1:0-14154 GCA_032361225.1 Lepetodrilus schrolli
AATAACAAGCATATTCTAATGTTAGCATTATATAAACAACATATATATTACTACTATGTTTTATTAAATATCGTTGTTTCTATAATAAAAGTAATGATCATACTAATAGTAGTAATATTAGTAATAATAACAATAATAATAATACATGCAGTATGCTTATTTTAATTTTAACGCGTTAAATGTCTTGGTAATTTGCTATATATTGTAACAGTAAATACAATTCACTATACGAATTGTTTGGGCTAGATGTACGAACAGTCATAGATGTAGCAATGGTAAAACTAAGTGATAGGATTATTACAATTATATAGATACTAACAATCGACTTGTTGAAAGACAAGATAGAAAAAGAAGACAATTAGTGTTCTATTGCTAAGTACACACTGGACACACGTATATATATATTATATATCTTGGTCGTATTGCTGAATGAAGTTTGGGTTTGCCTTATTTCTATGTGTTCTAGTTCTAGCCTATAGAGGCATGCATACATACATGTAAATGATAGTAAACACATACTTTGCTTATGCTACAAGATTATGGTTTTGAAGAACATATTTACCGAAATGGATTAATTGCTTGTGTTAATGTAAAACCAATAATAGCATAGAGTTGTTCGTTAGTCATGGCACGTTTAAAATATACAGACAATTAATAATTAGCCTATATATAGTTTCTTTGAATCGTAAGGTTACGGCCCCGCCAGGCCGACACGATAAGTTGATCACAGAATGGAATGACGGCCTGACGGGATTTTCAGGTTTAAAAGGACTCATACACTATGTGGTGGGTGTGGCAAATATAGTGTAATTTTACATATGCCAATTTATATTATTGGTCATATATAATATAAAGAGCTATCTTTGCATCCGAGCTTTCAGGCATGAAAAGCCACGCAAACCCATCGAAATAACCCACTGCGGCATACATAAAACCTGGAAGGGTTGTCGGCTTCACGGCATACAAGGGTTTCACTTGCGTTAGATTTGCATTACTCCCCTGGTATTGGTTGTTGAATGGAAGCGCTAAACATCTATTCAAGATGGCGGATCTGGTAAGCTTCAGATAGCGTTTTCTTTACAATCCGGCCTGATATCGCGTTGTTATGAGTGAGACCCTAGCCATTGTCTCGGATATGTATGTATACTAACTGTATGGATATAGCGAATGGTCGATTGGGAAACCTCATTGCTTTATTTACCTTTATTGCGAGTTTGCAATAGTCACCTATATTCGATGTAAATGTAGTAATCCGATTATGGTCCGATTGCGTCCCCTTTGTTTACATCCCGTTTAGGGCTATGTAAGCCGAGACACGTGTGGACAAACATGGCCAGGTGAACTATCTGGCTGGATCCACTACAAAACAGTGCAGTACACCAAACTCTCGATTCACAACATAAACATTGCGTACGCTTCAGATACAAACCGGCCTAATATCGCTTAATTATTAAAGACACAAAACACCCAGAAATCGGTGAACTTATAAGATATTTTTGTGTAATAATTGAATGGACATGGCGAATGTAATTGTTTTCTTTATGTGGTAGGGTTTGTTCTTGTCTGTGTCTGGGGCGTGGTAGTGTAACACCAGGCAACCCTCGTGTCTTGGGGCAGTATAGCTGCAGTTCTGTAGCTAAAACATGCCCCGTTTACTATTTTGTTATCTATATGGCACCCTTTAGCTACAGAGGATTGCAGTAGTATGCATCAACAAAAGTGCGCTCCAGATCTCAATGCGCTGGGTTAATCACTACGTGTGGCATAAATACACAGGGCAGAACGAAATCCAGCTAGGATTGGATTCACTAACCATTATACTTCATGTCTCCATGCATATTTTCTAACGAAAAAGTTGTTTTCACACAGTATTTTATTAAATTCCCCGTACGCAGTGTTTACTTCGAAGATAGGTGACTATTGCAAACTCGCTGCCTAAAATACTGCATGCTATGTAAATAAAGCAAATATCCGAGACGATGGCTAGGGTCTCGCCAATAACAACGCGATATCAGGCCGATTTGTAAAGAACGCTAGCTGAAGCTTACATCGTGAATAGATGTTGAGCGCGTCCATTCGACAGCCAATGCCAGGGGTATAATGCAAGTGAAAACCCTGGGTACCCGGATGGGCTTCACGAGACTCCATTTTGGATATTTCACACCTAGTGTCGGCCTGGCGGGCCTACACCAATCGTACAGCTTACATTTGATATGAGTAGGTGTATCGCTATATGCAATAGATAAATCGATATGTATACACTAGGTTAAGCATAAGCAAATTTTTAAATTAAAAATATAAATATAGTAAATATTTCCCAAAACAACGCTCAGTGGACCTTCTACTATACATTCCTGATAATACACTATCGTATAGTGCATATAGACTACTATCTACATATTGTTCGTTGGCTGACTATGAATTAAGCAGGCTATACACAAACAAACACAATAGCACATGCAGTCTGGGTCTAAATACATATATCTCTCATATCCTTCCTTTCATTCATTGTCATCGTCCACGTCCACAGGGAGTGGTAGGTGGCTATATATATTACGAGAGTCTAGCACTCACCATTCCCTTGCCCTTAGGTGATGAACCCGTGCATACAACTCGTTCAATATCACGAGGATTCTCAACGTCGAACACACTATACTAGTAGCATACTATATTATCTATACTACAATACTACCCACAGTAGTGATATTCTAAACAATAGTACACAATATATGCGAAAAGGGGTATTAACATTGTTGTTAACTTCGATAATCCGCCGACTCCATGTCGACGGGTGTTTCTCGCTTGCTATCTGATGATATTTCTTTCTGACATTGTGAGATGTTGTGTATAATCAAATGAAGAAAGAACACCCAAATGTAAACGTTAGGCATGCCTACGCTTGAACGTTTGAAGCCATCGTTATGGTATAAGGTATGAAACACATCACCACCCTTAACGAAATAAGTAATTTAATACTGTAATTGGTAAGTCAGACATCCTCGGACTTCCAAATTACGCTTTAGATGAGAGCATGAGCAAAATGTGTATCCTAACCAATTTGTTCTAGTTATCTCGGCGACAGGATTGATACTAATAATACTCTTCCAATTAAATGTAAACCAAGACGAATACACACCTTTACATAGATGTGTAGATATACATATATGTGTAAATATACACACGTGTGTATACATCTCATGCGAACGCATTTACACTAGTAAGCAAGTTTACACCAGGAGTAAATTTGCATGTGGTCTGGAGGTCATGCAAATGCATTGTTACACGTGTAAATTTACCCTGTGTGTAAAATGGTGTCATGCGAACGCATAGCAACAATACACACGTGTCCTTTTGCAGTTTGGCATGTTTCAAATCATACAATCATATCATCGCCTATGCATATTCACTTTTTCTTTACCGCTCCACTGTAGAGTAAGGTATGCCTGACACCCATCGGCAATGTAAACATATGGAAAAGAGTATACTGATAGTTAGTGTAGTTGCCCACCCTTTGACATTCGGAGTAATCGGAAATATATTCAAACTAAACTCTGCACCAAGTAATTAAGAGGTATGGAGGTTCCTTGAGGTTGTTTGAATTGTTTGCATACCTAATTTCCTCACCCTGCTTAAGTGACATGCGAACGCATAGCAAATATACTATTTCGTACGTATGTATATTACATAAGTGCAAATTATGTGCATACGAGCAGGGTATTAGTAGTTTGAACTTTGCCAACTTGATACTATAGACTATAGGAATATGTCAATTATCTTTCATTTTTAAATCGGAATGGTGAGTATGATTATTTCTCAAATGTGCGTAGACTTCTAAAACCAAGTGGAATTGCTTCGTCAATAAGCATGACGTAACTGTTTGAATGTACACACCCAAATGAATTAAACAAAAAAGGTAATTATATAATGCAAGGAATGCAACATTCAGAATCGTTGCTAGTGGTTACTGTTTATGAACGACTATTACGGAACTAGGCCCAACAATCATGACATGACATGACATGACATGAAAAGACTTGGCATAACATGACATCAGCTCAAAAGTCCTTCAGACGAGTGAGCCACATTCTAATTAATAACAGCCACAGGATGAGCGCGAATACAGTAAAACATCAGTCGGGACTTCAGAACCTTCGTATTTCTCTTCCAGCACTGATACTGCATTATTCCAGGAGTTCCCCTTCATAAATGGGTCATACCCAAAGTGCAAGCGTAAATCATAACGCCACGACCTAATACAATACAACCATCTCTAGCGCTCTCTCACAGAACGACACATGTCTTGAAACGCAAGCTTAGTGTCTATGTATGCACGACAGAAAACCCAAACTCATCAACTACTAGTCAATCCACTCCCACTTCACCCTACCCCAGGGATTCACGGTCCATATTCGTGGTCATGTCTGTTGTCTGGTTGCTGTTGATACACCTGTGTGGGCATCTGGGGAGGTTCTTGCAATCGCAGGCTGTCGTGTTCACCTCCCTGCTGTTGGTAACCCTGCAACACCATCCATGTCAATATTCAAGCTTAATTCAAATACTAGAATCATAACACGTCGATATTAGTATCCTGCATGGATATTACTTTGATTGTACTCATGGGCTTTCCTGTACGAAACGGCGAAACTCTCATAACCTTAGCTATAGACTACACCATTAAAACGGTTGAAGTCAGGGTTACCTTAGAGTTAGCCTGTTTCTTACGGGAGAACCATGATCTCAGGGCAATAATTCAATGATATATTACTGCCAACTAGAAGATGAAAAACGTCTAGCTGTAGCAGTTCTTTATAAATAGATATTCAGTGCGCCAATTTATCTTCAAAGCAATCGTGGTTTCTTTTAGCAAGCACAATCAATTTCCAGGCGTCTAAATTGTCAACTGTCTAGTGCAATAGTTGACACACACACACACATACACATACACACATGCACACACGCACACGCACACACACACACACACACACACACACACATGTAAAAGCTGTAAAAGCTTTTTAGTTACTCATTCTACGTCAGAACGTAACATCAATTCAAGACATGTTTCCTACAGTAAGGACTAAACTCAACCTCCTACCTCTGTATATAATTGGTCATCAAATCCACGATAATTTCCGTTGGCAAACGCTGAAATGATTATACATATGTCAAGATTATTGCATGAATAGTAGGGTATACGGTGGAAAGACGTTGGCGAGGACTAATATATTTGGTCTGATTTGGTCAAGTATTATTAACTTGACATCAAATCGATAATTAGGGTCTTAGTATTCAAAACTATACATCATATAGTTATTATTTATCATGAATTATCACGAAGAGATAATTTGATGTGCGCTATACACGATTCTTAAAATTATCATGTGAACTGATCTAGATATCAAGACCTGGCCTTCCCAGCATATCTCAAGGTCACCGGCTGATGAACACTGATTTTGCGAATCGTTTTGACGCAAGTACGAAGTATTGAATGGTTGACAATTCTATAGCTTATACCCTGTGTAGAACAGTGAATATTCTGAAAGTTAACACTATTTCTTTATTATTTATTTATTAATTCAACCTTGGAATACACCAAGGTCAGCGATCTGTAGCATTTAATATGCCCATAACGTTAATATATTTGTGTAAACTTGAAATTTTAGACTAATCTACTAAAGTGTGGTACTGATATGAAGCTTATGAAGGGTTTATGGCTTACTAGATCAACATTAATAGAGTAAACACATTATTTAGGTGTATTAGTCGTTGCATAGTATATTTCTATACTAGCGGTAACACAACTACTTATTATTAAATAAACGCACAGTGAACCGAGTCTTTCACACATGAGTGTAAAACACGTGCCCTTGAAAGAAATTCAATTTCTCTACTGTTACAGGGCAAATTTGTATAAACTTTTGTGTTTTAAATTATAGAAGAAAAAAAAAGGTTTCCAATACATGTGGTAATGTTATATGTAATACATCGCTGCTGTGAAACATTAAATGAAATTGTCAACCCTACTGTAAAATTTTGATCCGTATCTCTTCTGATTGCCATAATCCACCGTTTCCGCAAATGAACATCTTTCGGGAAATTGTGAAAGAACAACTGCAAGTCTTTAAAGGGTAAGGCCATAATGATTTAGGCCAACTGTTCACATTGGAAATAAATTAGTGTTTGGCGTCAGGTTGAGCATATTCAATGCATGTGTAGTGGGAAATGGGTTGGTGTTTTTTTAGGAGAAAACAGTAAATTAGCAAGGTGAATGGATACGCGCCAAATACAGAGTTACATTTCTTGTCGGTAGGGTACCGCGAGCTTTTGTTCGATAGATCTGCCTAACAACAGCATGGTTTCAGGCTCTTGCACATGATTTATTTGGCCGATTACGCAAGATGTATAGATGTGTGCGTTAAAACCAACATTTCAGAACAGAACAGTGTTTATTCTCATTTTAAAAAAATCACAACATGTGATATAATGAGAAAACAATTAAACAAATAAAATATTTACGTGAATAAGTTTTGAACATATAGTGCATACTGTATTTGCAACATTTATATTAAACTTAATACTGCTTAAGTATAGTCTGATAACTTTAACATAGGGCGGTAACATATTGATATTAAGTTTATAAATTTGTCTAAACTTGGATATAGGTACAGTAGTATTTTGGTAAATATAATGTTCGAATATCATTTAATGACTGACACTATAATAGGAAGTGTAGTTCGTCGACCAATCCAGAGTTACACAATGTACATATTCTTTTTTTTTTTTATCGATGTTAGACCAACGGCCTGTTTCTATTGCTAGTCTATGATTAGTTGTTCTAAGACGGGTGCGTTTACAATAGGGCAAATTTAAAAGATAAACTTCTAACGTTAATTGTTGCTTAAACGGTGCACCGTTAGCGCCATGCTTCGTTGACTATTCATTGGGAACATTCTCTACTAAGTTCCGATTGTTACCCGAGTGATGTAGATTCCTTTGGAGAGAATGCACATGCAGTTTCAACTTTTCATTGGTTAAATTAGTGAGCCAAAAGTCGCGCCGTACCCACTCTCAAGGTTCTTATTTGTCAACTTCAATTAAACAAAAAAAATACAAAGAACTGAAAGATTATTTGAAATTATATATTTTTGAGAAGATAATAATAAAATCTATTTTTAGAATGCAAAATTTGTTGGGAAAAAAAGCGACATTTATTTCATTATGGCCTTGCCCTTTCAGCGCATCAACATCGCATGACGTCACACGTCAAAGTGGTGACGCCATTTCTCGATCATGCGAGGATAGCCTCGGTTTGGTATGATCTATTTATAGAGGGGACCATATTAATGAGTGTTAAGAAAGGCTAATGCCTTCCTTTACTACAGGGTTCTTTACTACAGGGGATCCTGAATACTTACTTCGAGGGCCTACTCCGGGACTTATTACACTCAATGTGTTCTGGCCATCATAGGAAGTTGCCCCGTAATCTGAAAATAACCCACAGAATATATACTAAGCAAAGTTAACGCATGGCCATACAGGCTATTAGAAATCATGGTTAGATATTCAGCTTGACACTTCATCTATATCAACGCCACGTTGAATTTGAAGGTAGAAGTTGAACCCGGTTTGTACAGCAATAATTCTCGCGTTCGAACTTGAATGTGAGAAAACTATAAATCTCTAATGTACTTGTCATTTTATGCAACTTACCAACCACTGAGAGCTAGCCCTTTACCAAGTGTACAGTTTATTGTGGCGATTCCCACGAATGTTGTTCAATACCTGTGTTCAGCTTCTCCTGGTCCAATCTGCTACTGGAAAGGTCACGTGCCATACCGGAAGGTACTCCGTGCGGTGCTAGCTGGGTATTTTCCTCCATGATCTGGTGACCAAATTTGGAGCTGCCCCCGTGAGAAAAGTAGCCCCGGTCCTCCAGGAAGTAGTTGATCCCTAGGTACAGGATCAGTATGATGATGCACGTGATGCCGTAGGCCCGGAATGTAATCTCACACCCTGAAACAAAGTAGGGGGCCGTGAACAACACTATGTCAATTTTGAAAATTTCAACATATGTACAGCAAAAATAGTCCTGTTCCAATAGTATCAGGCAGGATCCTGGAAGGACACTTTCACCTGGGGTGTCCTCGTTTATTTTTGAGCATCCACGTTAGGGGTCCTGGCCCAAACACCTACCAGGACACCTAACTTTGTTTGCTGTGATAGTACCAACGCTATGTCAATGTTTGTTTAAATGCCTACAGGGTGCTGGGATGAATTTACATATTTTCACAAAGCCACGTGTTCTATTGTTTGCACCAATAGTGACAATACTGAACCAAGTTGTAACCAAGTGAAATCCCAAGTTGTCATTATTCGACATAAACCAGTTTGTGGAATTGAAACCGAGTATGCTATTGAAACCCTTTGTTGCTAGTACCACACACAAACCAGTTTATAGAACTAAAACCGAGTATGATATTGAAACCCTTTGTTGCTAGTACCACACACAAACCAGTTTATAGAACTAAAACCGGGTACGTTATTGAATGCTTTTGTTGCCAGTACCTGATATAAACCTGTTTGTGGAGATGGAACCAGGTTTGATATTTAAAGCCTGTCTTGTCAGCCCGGGATATGACCGATGCACGAGTAATTTATATGGATATGTGAAGGATAAGATCCATCATGATAGTTTCATTCAAGCAAAACACGAACACGCTATACAGACTGTCAACAAGAGGCATACCTATTTCTATATTAAGCGCTCATAAATCTTATCATCAGATATAGTGATGAGCTCTGCAGAATTCTGGAAGTCGGTAATGTCACTCCGACCCCCTCGCCGTGAAATTGAACGCCAACACAAATTGAATCTATGAATAGTTGCACTTCCAGATGAATGTTCTGTAATGTGTACAATATGTCTGCATTTCTACCGCCCACAGACGCGAGGGTGTCACGTCAAGGCAGTGGGACAGACACACTGGTCTGGTAGATACGTCTTCTCCGATATCAACTAAGCATATAACACATTCTATACAGGTATTTGTATGGCAGTTTTGCATTGAAGTGATATATAGTGATATAAACTATAATTATTCAAAAATCGTGTGAGTGGGATCTGGAGGATTGATCCTGGACATTTTAAAGACTAGCTATGCATGCATCCATGCTGTTTCAAGTCATCTCTAGAGATAAATTGTCGTTTCTGAGCTGATGCCTTTAAATATTAGAGGTACTGTAGATTATACACTTCTAATTAAACCTCATTTATATAAAAAGTGAACAATCAGTATCGGTAATATCCTAGAATAATAGTCGAATTAATATTTGTTTTATTCATTTACGCTGTTCTCTCACTTTATTATATATAAAGCAAAAAATGAGCAACACAGGGGGCAAAGAGGCAACACAGGGGCAAAGGGGTTCTTCAGACACCTAAGACATCCCCTGGATCCGCCGCTGAATATGTTAATCTTACCATAGTGGTAGACGAGTATGCCCCCAAACACAGCCCCGCACCCCCGGCCCAGTCCATGGTGAAGCCCCTGGAGGATGCCCTGGGCTGATGACCTCAGAGATTTGGGACACGCCTGGGTTATGTACGAGCAACAGGCTGCCCACACAGCCGCGTGAGTCAAACCTGTGTAAAAGAACATGGATAACCATCTTATGAAATATGCTCATCACTAATTATCCACTGCAGAATTTCTGTCAAGATATGGTGAAGAACTGTGTTATTTCCCGTGGGGTCTATTCCTCGGACCCGGACACGGACATAAGGAATATTCCCCGCACCCAGACCCGGACTTGTGATGTATTTCCAAGACCAAGACCCAATTCCCGGCAATCTGATTGGTTCACGTTGTTAGGGTTAGGAAAATGTTTTATTCATATTTTATGTCACGCGAGCCAATCAGATTGCTAGTAATTGGGTCAAGGTCCGGTTAATAGACCGCATGTCCGGGTCAGGTTCCGAGGAATAGATCTCACGGTCTGGAATAGATTTCAAGGTCTGATTGTTTCCCCGTGCAGTGGCTTCAATTATACATGGTATACGGTTTTCAATAATAACACAATAAAGATATAAATTATCTCTACACTTTATATTTTGAATTTATGTTTTCTTACGTAAAATAAATTTCATCGAATTCTTTGGATTATAGGAATATGCTTTGGTCATCGATCAGTATGACGATAATACTGAACCAAACAATGGTATTAATGAATACTAGTCAATTACAATATCAGACCTCTCTTTCAATTCTTAGGGTTTATGTAAATGTGCCATTATGATTTCCATTCATTTCAGAGTGAGTAAGCAATCACATAATTGTAATAATATACGGAAAGGTTGATTTATTCCTTCAAAGTGTTAGTAGGCAGACATAATCACAATGCCTCGCGATCAAAAGGCTACAAAGGATTGTTAAAATCATTAACTTTATAAGACCATTCTTATTTGATTCCCTGGTTTACAGATCCGACGACCTGGTTTTTTTTCCCACTTTGGAGAATAAATGTAATTATTTTTTATTATATTCCGCCGACAGTCTTTGGAATATTATAATAATAAAAAGTGAAGGAACGAGTCGTATAAACGATCAGTGAGCATGAACAAAGACTGGCAGGCAATGGTTGGCATAAAGTTGAAGCCAATTTGATTTGTTACTGGTAAATATGTATAACAAAAGTATAATTTATAGTATTTACTGGTATTGACAAGCAGTGCTTTGAAAACAATTGTGCATTTAAATCTCAACAAGTTATGTGTACTGGTGTTTATAACAATTATTGACATTAATTATATTTATTTCCTGTCAACCGACCATTCATAATCTCCAATTATTATTATTTTTACATTGGACCTGACAGACTTGCCAAAACTATCACTCAAAAATCCGTAAACCAGTGAATCAATTAACTATTTCCCAATCAGCTGTGCAAGCTATAGTCGTGTTCATTTAAATAGACCTCGTGTTTTTTTTCAATTAATAAATCACACGGGTGTCAGAGACGAGTTTGCTTTATATTTTCGTGAAAACAGACCCAAACCCCAGTACGTTCTGGCTATGTACATCTGCAACTGGTGCAATGAACCTTTAAAAGTGTTTTAAACATTTTCTCTATGTAAATGTCAGTGTTGCTGTCTTGGTTTCTACGTCACGAACTCATTATCATATTACCCACATGCCTCTGTGAACTTGGAAGAGTTCGACCGGGTCACTATGTCAATCTAATTGATATATTTACACATGCAGTTTGCAATTTTAACTTTTGTAAGACTAAATAAATAAGCGAATCATAAACAATAAAACATAAAATATTACATATTATGAAAAAGCCAGGTCCATAGATTACAAACACTACAAATGATTAGACACATAATTGATAAATTTGTCATAGCTTATATGTAAATAAACAAATGCATCTTGTTCCTATAGACGCATTTAACTTAAGTATCATCAATGTAAGAAAGCATTTATACCGGCTCCGTGGTCTAAAGCTTAGAGCGTCTACCCCGGAGAGCGGAAGGCTGGTAGTGCAAGCCATGGCCGCGTCATACCAATAGACGTTAAAAGATAGTAGCTGTTGTCTCCCTGTGTGGCGCTCAGCATTAATAATGGAGCCGCTTAGTGCCTAAAATATGCACTTTGGGTTAAATGCATGAAACTTACAAGATATGTTCTTCACCCCAGTACAAGAAGATATGGATATGGGGCCAACCGACTTGATTAGACTTGATTATATTTGGACATTAATCAACATAGCACATAAAATTATTCACAAAACACTTTCAAATGATGTAATACGGTACTTTATCTTCCTTGTGATACTATACAAATAATGATTCAACTGAAACCTTCCAAAATGGCCGCCAAATTCAAGACGATCGCCATCAATTCAATAAAACACAGCATTTTCAGACATAATGTTATTTATAAGTAGTATTTTCAACAAAGCAGCACTAAATCTGTGCAGATTGTTTTATTTCATCAGTACTATCAGGTCAAGCCAACCAAACATGTTCAAAATCCAAGATGGCCGCCATTAATTAATAATTTTTTACATTTATTTACATAAAAAAAGCTATTTCATAAGATATGTTTTGCTAAACGTTGACTCCACTGCTTCACATTGGTATGCATTAATTTAATTGGTGTTGTGGGTAGATTAACCGTTTAAAATATGGATGATAAATCCAATATGGCCACCACAATATGTTTGTCTATCATGTTTACACTGTGTTACACCATTTCCAAATCTAAGAAATGCATATTTCAGTGGTTATCTGTCGTATTATGACCACTCGATTCAACATGACTGGTAATATATGCATTATAATTTTAAAGATTTATATACATATATTTACACTTTCAGAGTAATTATAACAGACTGAACTTTTCTATCTTGGCTAGACATATTCTAATAAGAACTGTCGATATTGATGACGTACTTGTACTTGCTATCTTCCTTTTGAATTAACATTTCTGGATAGGAATTGGAACAGGAAAAAAAAATTAAGTACAATGTCTGGCCATAAATACAATACATTATTCATAGGCATAAATCTCATTTTTAACTGGTAAAGGCTTGAACATAAAGCATGAAGCACTTTTGGAACATACAATGAATAACAATATTATGCAGCCCATTGCGTATCTATTGTATGACAAAACCTTGTACGTGATGACAGGGATGAACTGTTCACCACCTAAGTTTCATCAATCGAGAACATTCCGCATGCTGAATCACAAATACCATCAGGTTGATTATGCTGGGAATAAGGCCTTCATCCACCCCTACCCCCTATTCCAAAGGAGTTAACATAATCGTGTAACAAATTAATACGAACCATTCTTGACTACACCATGGCGATTGCAATCATCCAAGCCATATGCAGAACTATTAGTATTAAAATGTGGAAGTAAGAAGTGATACAGACACATGTGTCTTGTTGCAGGTCTCGTATATGGAATCCACTTTGCAATCGTGATGACAGCAGCAATAAAGCTAGACATCTGAACTATATATGAAACTTTTAGATGATGTATTTGGTTTGATTCCTGTTCAGTCATAAAATATGGAACTGTTGCATTACAAAACCATGTTTATGAAGATATATAATGCGGAATGAAGGTTGGCTTGATGGTCATATACAATGTAATTATAACAGACCACCGAAAGCATAAGTAAATTTATAAATATATTAAGATATAATGCATATATTACCAGTCATGTTGAATCGAGTGGCCATAATACGACAGATAACCACTGAAATATGCATTTCTTAGATTTAGAAATGATTTCAACACAGTGTTAAAATGGTAAATATACATAATGTGGTGGCCATATTTGATTTATCATCCAACAGTTAATCCACCCACAATATAAATTAAATGAATACATACCACTGTGGAACAGTGGAGCAAAGGTTTGGCAACACAATCTTATGAAATAGCATTTTTATATAAATAAATGTAAAAATATCATTAATTAATGGCGGGCATATTGAATTTAGAAAATGTTTGGTTGACTTGCCCTGATAGTACTGATGAAATGAAACAATATGCACAGTTTGAGTGCTGCTTTGTTGAAAATAATGCTTATAATTGATAAAATGTTTTAAAATGCTGTATTTTATTGAATTGGTGGCGATCGTCTTGAATTTGGCGGCCATATTGGACATTTTCAGGTGAATCATTATTTGTATAGTATCATAAAGAAGGGAAGTACCTTGGTACATCATTTGAAAGCGTTCTGTGAACAATTGTATGTGTTATTTTGATAAATGCCCCAAAATAATCGCCATCTTGGATTTGGCGGCCATATTGGAAAATTTCGATTGGCCCCCATATCCATGTTTTCTTGTACTGGGGTGAAGAACATAGCTGCCAAGTTTCATTCTTTTAGCCCAAAGTGCACAATTAGGCCATTGTTAATACACTTAGCCGCTCCACTATAAAGGGAAGTATACAGTCAGTTTAAAGTGTTAACTGCGGCATGTGATATTCCAAGTGAGCTAGCACTATTTTAATTTTATTCTTAAAATTATTTTTGGTATTGGGGTTTTAAGTTATATCACGATTTGTCAGTTTAGGGCAGGAGGAAACCCGCAACATCCGTAGCGCTGAATGTTGCAGTAAACCTGCG
>JAUTBT010066681.1:0-14153 GCA_032361225.1 Lepetodrilus schrolli
ATGACCATACACTATAGTGTCAACATATGACCATACACTATAGTGTCAACATATGACCATACACTATAGTGTCAACATATGATCATACACTATAGTGTCAACATATTACCATACACTATAGTGTCAACATATGACAATACACTATAGTGTCAACATATGACCATACACTGTAGTGTCAACATATGACCATACACTATAGTGTCAGCAAATGACCATACACTATAGTGTCAACATATGACCATACACTGTAGTGTCAACATATGACCATACACTATGTATCAACATATGACCATACACTATAGTGTCAACATATGACCATACACTATAGTGTCAACATATGACCATACACTATAGTGTCAACAGAAGAATTAGAGGAAGAAGATGCGCTGCGAGCATGTTCTGGTGCATGGACGCACTATATGAATCTACTTATTATTATTAATATTATTATTATTATAGAAGATGAAAAGAAAGAGAAGAAAAATGTTATAATATAAAATATGGCAAACCTTGGAAACTCGCGACATCACAACTTACACACCCACTCGTAATTTGAGAAAGCTTTCCTCTATTTTTCATGATCACGATCTGATAATCTACTGACAGTAGGCCTACTGTCATATTTCCATCCTGAGAATTTTTTTATTATTGTATTTCTTTTTTAAATGGAGCATAAAAATGGGTGAGATATAAACAGCACAACTATGTTGGAGTAAAGAACAAATTTAAACAGGAAATATTCACAAACATTATACTAGGAAACTTGAATAAGATGCATGTTATTGTTAAATGATAGAACAAGAACAGAAAGGGCTTATACTGTAATTAAGTTAAGATTGTATCGATTGATATGTGTCGGTCCAATGATAAATCAAGCAGAGATTTCAGGACTTCTTACTTTTCAGTGAAAATTCACCACCAATATACTAGTATATTATAGATATAAGATTTGTCAACCATATCAGTTGGATTTGTTTTATCTTGGCGTTACAGCAGCTTGTTTCAGCTACCATAAGAAAGTTTGTCATCAACAATACTTACTATTGGTGGGAATAACATTAATTTCTATTATACCAATACAGTAATTGATCAATGAAAAATCCAAAATGATACGATATAAATACGCAATCAGCAATCACAACTAGTATGCATGTACGTCACTTCTTTTCGGCGATTACATATTACACTACTATATAGTTACTAGGAATGGTTTATCTGAAAGTATGCCAGAATCTTGAATAGGGTCAGGCTGTGTAATTGATATGAAAACAAAATGATTTAATTATTGATAATGTCCATGACGTGAAAATTAAATTAAAATAGTCCGTTTTAAAAAAGAAATATAGATGAAAACAATTAGATCTAGGTCTAATTTAATCTTTCCACAAATGCTTCAAGTTGAAATACACTTAAGGATGCACTTTTATATTGGTATTTAAATTACTTTAACAAGAAATAAAGTTTTTAGATTGTGCTATTGATGTTCAAGATAAACAAGATAAACACACACACAAAAAAGATCTAAGGAACAAAATATAGTATATGATAAGATGACCCCAAACGTTTCCGTATTTTTTTCCCGGGGAAAGTAAACTTGTCGGATCCTGCCTGATTTTACCAGCTGTATGGTTTTCTGCATACGAACATGGAAGACTAAGTAGGATCTTGAATAAACGACATGTGATACCTTTTTTATTCAAGATTTGGTACACGTGACCTCACGGTAAAAACTAGTGATCTGGCGTGTCTAAAATTCTGTTCAGGTTGTTTTCTAGTTGTAAAATTTGTTTGCTAATTAAAGAAAATCCAAATGTTTAACACTAATCAATATCCTGCTTGTTTTTATTTTGTATAGAAATATACGTAAGCGACTGATGTGAATACTATGTTACTTATAATAAATTAACCAAGTATAATTTTAAAAATCGAAGGAGAGATTTTCCTTTATTTTACTTATACAGTTTTAAAACTTAAAAATACAATTTAAGTGGTTGAAATCAGTGTTAAACGATATGGCCAAAATCTGGAACAGAGGAGACTAGGGAAGCGACGTCATAAGGTACTTTATCCAAAATATGTGACTATTCTAGCGATTTGATTGGCTAATAGGAGTCCTGGAAAAACTCGTACACCTCGAATGCCGTAGTTAAACGTTATGACCTCATGATCATTGTGACGTCATGACGGCTGCTCTTCACTCGTGCGTTAGAAATACAGTTTGCATGAATATTCGCAAGTTCGCCTTTTTAAAAGAGATGTACATCTATTACGATTTGGGATACATTCGTTACGAGAAATTCGTTTACGAGAAATTTCGGCTTGTAAAAACCAGTACACCCCGGAAATGATGCTAGTACCTAATATTATCCAAAATATGCGACGATTCTAGCGATTTAATTGGTCGAAAGGTTTCCTGGAAACGACTCGTACACTACGGCCGTAGTTGAATGTTTTGACCTCATGATCACTGTGACGTCACGGCGGCCCCGCCTCGACTAGTACGTTAGAAAGACATTCTGCATGAAGATTCGCAAGTTAGCTTTCCTAATAAGAGTGTAGATCTATCACGATTTTGGATAAATTCGTTGCCAGCGTGATTTCTGGGGTATACGGGGTTTTACAATTTCTCGAATGCCCCGAGACCGAATGTAGAGGGGTGTACGAGAAATTTCGGCTTGTAAAAACCCCTACACCCCGGAAATCACGCTGGTAACTAATAATGACATCGCTTCCCAAAGACGTCATTGCTTAGTCACGCTACTACACCCACTCATACAGACTGGTTCCCTGCATATGTCTTCGTGTAGCGCGGTGCGCAACTAAGGCATACACATGGCAGTTTCCGGTTTCACAAAATGCATCTCGCCAATGCTGGATGTAATATGTAGAAAAAAAATCTGGTAATACCCACATCTTAAAACGAGCTCCTTCGTCGCTCGTTATGATAATGTCAATTTTCTTAATAAAAATAAGCATTACCTCAGCCGGTGTATTATTGCGGCATCTAGCTAGGATATAGGGCAAACTATACAATGCACGCCTACGATATGAAACTATACAAGAACAAATCCATTTACGCCTACGATATAGCACTGTAATATACAACCATTTCATAATATAACATCGTAAATTAAAATTTCCAATTCCTGTTATTACACTGGCTAAAGAAAACTATCTTAGAACCAAGATCAAGATTGATTGTTTATTAAAAGTCTTACCCGATGCGTATGTTTAATATGGTATAGGATGTTATAGATTTTGACCATCCAGTCTACACCAATATTTGCACCTGCCGAACCAGCTTCCAAACGTCTAGACATTCGTACACACATTAACCAATCATTCGAGCATCTGCGTCCGTTTGCATCTCATCACATTCAATCGTGTTTCAACGTGAAGAAAAAACTAACCTCAAATGGGCCCCAGGGGAAGCGATGGCTATTTTTGTTCTCACTTGTATTTTTATTATTACTTTCAGACCTTGTTCTATAGACTCTGATAACTAGAATCCAATGTCACTATCTTTTGGCGTTGTTCGTTGTGTGGTATCAATTCGAGGAATTGATTATGGTTGCATTTTTTTCATCTCTTGTTTTCTTTGATGTTTCAAACCGCCAGCTCTTGGCAGTAGTGGTCTTCATTAACTCGACTTCATATCCTCAGTATTGCTGTATTGGATCTGTCAATTCTTTCCCGATTTTGTCACGAATTGTAAAACTATCCCAAATGTTGCCATGTTGTTCTAAGGTTACTAAATCGTTACTGTATTTAAAATTGGATAACATCGATTTTATTAGTAATGTTGGCTGTAGTAAGTTGGTTATGATTGTTTACTGTAATTTACAAATCGATTTACAAAATGTATTTTAACAATGTTTACGATACTAAGATCAACTGCTACCTAAATACATAATATAATAATAAATAAAATGGAAAATTTCTATATTTCAGTGATGTTATTAGGACATTATTACGAAAGCATACCAAAGTTAGTATTCTAAAGATTAGCCGGCTAAAGGATAGAAGAACTTGTAAACATGTTTGTTAATAATCAAGAATGAGAACAGCAATAAAAACCACCACATCGCTAATGTTCATTAATGGGGGCAGTAATTAGCTGCTAGACCTTTCCTTTGACGTCGTTAACCAGCGGGTGAGTCGTACATGTACCTCTCTAGGGTAAGCCAGGTTGTCTAATTGGATAAGTCATGTGAATGTAGGGATTTGGGTCCATGCTGGACATTATACACAATCTACTGACTGTTGGAACCGGGTCAGAGTCATTCCATGAAAGCCGGTCACATGATACCATATACAAATGAAAGGATGCGAGAGTGTTACGATTCGTATACCTGCAAGCACGTACAACTGGAACATCTGTAATGCAGGAGAATTTCTATGACCAGTGTCATTAAAAGCAGATCCGAAATTCACGTTCTTCAGAACACGGTTTAGTAACCAATTTGGACAGTCAGTTTCAGACTGTCCAAACATATTGTGGCATTAACATTGCGAAATGTGAGATATGGCCCAGACGTCAGGAAACCTTTTGAGTATAATTTCAATTTCATGAGTATAATTTCTGATTTATTCTTTTGGCATAATTTTGTTGTTTTTGTAACATAACGGCACAGTTAACTAAGTTGAGCATGAAATCTAGGGACCTAAATTGTTATATTTCTGATTTATTCTTTTGGCATAATTCTGTTGTTGTTTTTGTAACATAACGGCACAGTTTGATATGGACATGTGTCCATCGTAATGCATCAATAGGAACATACAGTAGCTCATTACATTCTGCAACACAACCCAATGCTATGGTTTCGTCTTGAACCTTCTCCACAATTGGTCTTCTTCGGGAATACAATCCATATTACAAGAGGCAACCGAAACTCATTATCAATGCAATGTAACGGCAATTCTAGAATAAAATATCTGTTCTCGAAGACATATTTACTTCAGTAGTCTTCAATCACGAGTGTCAATGTTATACTAATACGCAATATACTCTCCCCAGTTTGAGAGGGACATACTATTACGGCGCGTTTGTTGTCTTCATTATTATATGATGGAATATACTTGCAACAATTGAACCCCAGGGTATGTGTAATGAACGAGGATGTAGGCTAACAACCCTTAGATCCCAACAGGCGATCTGATATTCGATACCTTTATGGAAATAATGAACACCCCTTCGTGTATTCAGCGCAATCTGTTTGATGATTGTCCTTACGAATAACAGAGCGTTTGCTTCTTCCATTAGCTCTTCATTTATCTTGCTTGGCACCTAGGACGCTATATAAGAATTAGTGCATCGAGGTAAAGGTCTTGAATAATCAGCCGACGGCTTAATGAAACGTGACGATATCGCCCATTTGCGGTTATATTTATGGATGTTTTTCAGGAGTTGACGTCATAACAGAACTACCTTAAAAGCTAACCCGCCGAGAGGAAGAACATTATAGTTTGGTCGGTCTAGAAAAAATTGACTCTGTGAACATTAAACCATTCATCATGATTAGGGACCCTAACTACACCAAACGTAGCTCATTAACCTATTTACCTCCTTGTATAAATTCACCACGTTATATTAGAACGATAACATTACCAGATTAATAGATCTACCTTGGTGGCATTAAAGTGAATCTTCATCATTATCTAACAGTGCCAATTGCTTGAAGCGTTCTGAAGTGTTTCATGAAACTCTCTTATCCACTAAGAGACCATTTGAGCGCTCTCGTATTCTTGTTCTCTGAACACTACAAGAGCGATGTGCTCTCTTAGTGGATACGAGATCTTCTTGAAAGGGGTGCGTTGGATATGGGTTTCACGAAAGGGTCGTATCAGGGAGTAATACGTACGTCATATCCTGTTATGCACGACTAAATGGCGTTCGTTATTATTTACCGGTGCAATCATTTCTGGAGACTCAGGCATGGTCGCATACACTGATACATCCTGAACGTTGTTTGTGTCTAGCAAATGACAGGATCTTGACCTCAATTACCCAGATGAATATGCTGTGTCATCGGAATATTTCAGGTCATACGTCCCTATATGCTGAGACTGCTAGTTACATCGATATGTTTATGTTAACCAGGCTGAGATCAATTCCTGCATGCTATGCTCCTGGGCAATGTGAGGCCTTGTGGCTGACACCAGACTCTAAATTCATAGGAATATTTTAATTAAATTTCCTGAGTAGACGCCATGGAAGTAGAAATCATATGCAGTCGATGTTTGGCACGTAACCTTACGTGCATTGACCTTAGAGCAACAACATGTTGAGTTTGATGTGATTGTATAATAAATACTTCTTAATGTTTGGGCATCGGGAAAATGATTTAATATATTAAATAATGCTGACTCACATAAACACTTATTTCCTCTGTCAGTTGCGAAATTTATTCCATATATATTAGGCTGCTAAGTTGTACCTATCTACGAAACTTTACTAAATCCATATTGAAATCATTAAATTGCCATGTTCTTCATTGGTGGACCAATGAGCGAGAGTTTCTCCATCGATAGACAATAATTATAGAGAGCTTCTCAACAAGCGGATCTTATATTATTGAAAAGTCTTGATTTATTGAAAAGTGCATCACGCGACAACCCTCCCTTGTAATGGCAAGTACACAATGCCACTGTTCTGTGAAGTTATGTCCCTTGTATTCCTAGAATCAAGATATTTCGGATCATTCCTGACCATGGCCGTTTCTGGAACTATTAGCGCCAAGGGGAAATAACTGGATAAATCCCGAACAATACAAACTTTAACATGGAAAGGTCAGAAATATTAAGAATGTTGTTAATATTCATGCATAAATATGCAAACCGTTATCAAATAAACTATTTAAAATTAGAACGTTAATTATATACATGTACCGGTAGATAAATTGATATTAATTATACAAATATCTAAATATATGTAACTGTGAGGGTTAACATCATCTTGTTGAAAGCATGCTGGTTTTACAAATAAACAACTTATAGCTAGTCTGCGCACCTAATCTATGCCAGCTCTCTTTACAGTCATGACAATCAGTGATTAACTAATGTACGTAACTCCGACATGGAAACGTTAATAAAGTAACTAACGGTTGAGGACAAAGGAACATAATACTCTTGGCCTTTGATATGTCACATATAATAGATAGGCAGATGTCATATAATAGATAGACAGATGTCATATAATAGATACATATGCCATATAAGTCATATAATAGATAGACAGATGTCATATAATAGATAGACAGTTCATAAAATAGATGGACAGATGTCATATAATAGATATACAGATGTCATATAATAGATACACAGATGTCATATAATATAATAGATAGACAGATGTCATATAATAGATGGACAGATGTCATATAATAGATAGGCAGATGTCATATAATAGATAGGCAGATGCCACATACATGTACCAACACCCATACGCAATTACAGGATCGATTGCCATTCTATGAAAACAGGACCGTAAGCACCTAATGAATCTACATCAACTCTCGGACAGGTCAACAAGCTGTTGACTAAGCTCGTCAGAATTATATATTTATTTTTTAAAAGTAATTTCAAATCAGATGATGAAAGTGTTCGGTCTGGGTATGTTCATCTCACCCAGGGAAGGAAAGAACTCCGAGCTATTCTTGTCGTAACGAGAAAGCCGAGTTAGATCACGTGGCAAGATGGGGTTTGTCCTAAGACGCAACCAAAACAAAATCATAGAATATAAATTGTTATTTTTCCCGTATTCGTGGTAATCTGATCATGAGTCACATTTTTTTTTAAACGTATTTTGCAGATCTGAGATAACACAGAAAGCCAGCATACACAACTTCATCGCGCCCATCATCTGTTCCAATCTATAGGACAATTAATGCATTTAGTTGTCTTACCGTATCCCGAAAATATGTGAAAATCATCAGGCAAAGTCTGATGACGACAGACTACGAGCCGAGACACTTCCCATTAGTAATGGATCCACATAGCAGTCACCCCACGCGAAGGTAATCAGGCAAACATCGTGATCTATTTTGAGTGAGACCCATGCGAAGAATTACAGCAGCGCATCCTGTTTTCTGCTAATACACACCGTTCAGAGAAATGAGATTTAGGTTTGTGTTTGTTGTAACAGTGCAACCATTAATTATTTAATTAAGGATGTAGACGAGACTCACCCACCATACCACCGACAAAACACAGCCCACACAACACCACCACAGACAATACACCATCCACACAATACCACTACAGACAATACTCCGCTCACACAAGACCACTCATACACCGTCCAACAACCACAATATATCACTCACTGCCCACAATACACCCATCCCAGTACACCGATCACCGCCCACAATACACCCATCCCAGTACACCAATCACCGCCCACAATACACCCATCCCAGTACACCGATCACCACCCACAATAACAGTACCCACACTAAACTACATCATTTGTTCGTTAGCGGTTGTATGGACCTAAAGGCGTTCTTAATAGATTAACGCTGATGTTATTACGTGTCAAGGAGTATAGTTTTATAAATAGGTTATGATTAGAAAGCTTGCTGCATACACTTGTCAGCACTTGGAGGTCGTGTGTTATCTTGTAATATCGTGATGAATTATGTTTTCTTCCCCCACTACACCCATTTCAACAAATAACAAATCAAAGTAATTATAACTCGTGGGCGGACAAGTTGACTATGATGCACTATTACATAGACAGGTCCATCACAACTGAACCTATTAATTATTCCGGTAAATACATATAGCACTAAAATACTAGTATACCTCCATTAGTTAGCCAAGTTAGCCAAAGTTATCCACCTCTCTCTCTCTCTCTCTCTCTCTCTCTCTTTTCTCTCTCTCTATCTCTCTCTCTCTCTCTCTCTCTCTCTCTCTCTCTCTCTCTCGTGTGTTATCGGGGTGACCGACATAACGTTACTGTTAGTGGCCTGTCAATCAGAGATTACCAATGCAACCATCACTCTTCAGTTCCTGACATAATTGATAGAAATGTATCCACCTAGATTGTTGACTATAATTACAGTATAATTTTACAAGACGTTGTCTGCAAGAGTACATTGCAATTTTGCTGTCGCTATTTGTACATAATGCCTAAATTATATCGCCGAATTCAGCAGACGCTGTCATCATTTTTTTGGGTACAGAATCAAAACAAGCTATTACGGGGTATTTAACAATCTGTAGTAAAATATGAAAACATGCTCGTCGATCTAGCTTGTCTGGTGATGCAATCGTTCCATTAATCATTCCCTCATAAATATACTGGCATTGTCTATTGCACGATATTTCCTCCTCAGACAGCTCGACTTCTTTGTCATCGTTGTCTGTCACCCAGCAGCGTCAGATCTAGAAGTCTCAGCTTCTTCCACGCAAATATTTTCAAAGTTTTAATTTAGGCGTCTCCATATCTGAGATTTCACGGAACGGTCGTGCTGTAGTCAGGACATTGATCGAGGATTACGTCTCTTCCTACTATAGTAAATGCTCCGATTTACGACCGGACTACAGTACGACCCTTTCGTTAAACGCAGGCCAGAAATATATGGGAAAAAAACTTTAGTTAAATATGAAAACTAACTTTATTTATAGATATATTTTGAATTTACAAAATCCAAAAACCACCAGGAACATCGGGCCTTCAGATTACGAAACCTTTTTTAATATGATTTGATGCTCAACTAAAATTTTATGAGGATTAATGAACAAAACTTTGAGTTTTAGCATGAAATCGTATTCAGACAATAGATTTTCTCGAGGTCAGGATGTATAATTGTAAACTCAATGTTTGCTGATGCGCTACAGTCATATTATGATTAACCCATGGACAATATGCATGTGTATCCATACAGAAGATGAATTAAACCATGGACAGTATACGTGTGTATCCATACCGAAGATGAATTAAACCATGGACAGTATACGTGTGTATCCATACCGAAGATGAATTAAACCATGGACAGTATACGTTTGTATCCATACCGAAGATGAATTAAACCATGGACAGTATACGTGTGTATCCATACAGAAGATGAATTAAACCATGGACAGTATACGTGTGTATCCATACAAAAGATGAATTAACCCATGGACAATATACGTGTGTATCCATACAGAAGATGAATTAAACCATGGACAGTATACGTGTGTATCCATACAAAAGATGAATTAATAACTAAGTAGACCGACACATATCAACATTATGCCGACATATCGTTCCTTGTACTCATTGAATTCATATTTCCGGATTGTTCGCAGAATTTAGCATAAGAGTATGCCCTGACATCAATCATCATCCTTGCTTCGTCAGTACCAGCAGATTCTAGCAGGTTTCCTCCAACAGTAAACAGGAGCAGGAATTGCAAATATAATCACGTCCCAAATATATCATTCTGTTTACATTTAGCGTATTGGAATCAAACTGACATCCGATTCGGTCTAGGAACGTCAGATTAGATCAAATGTAGGAACAATTGAATGGTCTAAAGGTTACACAATCTCAAAAGAATAACACGAAATTATAAGCTCTGTTGAATTGGTAAAGAATGACCTATTACGAGATTACGAAATCGTTTTGAGTAAGATTTCATGGTAAACTCAAGATTTTATTCACAAATCCCCATATACTATATTAGCTTGAGGATGTAAATGTTCTCAACACGTTTCGTAATCTCGGGGTCATCTTTTGTTCTTTGCTTTTTAGTGTTATTTGTTTGTGAGTGTACGTACGAATGATAACAATGGAATATATAAAGAGTAAGTACGGGTGAAATCAACTTGTAAATAGTCTGTATCTAAATAGCATGTAGACATATAACCAATTTAACCACACTTTTTTTCTTCCAGGAACTACGTATTGCGCAATTAATCTTCACCACCTCAAGTCATCAGTGAATTTTCCATCACCTCCCATTTAACCACATTAATCGGACATCCACCGAATTCGATTTCATTATTACAGATGTTTTATCATTCCATCTGCCATGCGTGACAAGATTATTAAACAATACATTGCTATGGCAATGCCACGGACATGTCAACAGTGGAATTGATGCGGAGTCGGACCAAACCGGCCAGATCGCAGACAAGCATGTGCTTGCTCTTCACGCTTGTCAACACCATCGTGTTCATGACATATAGCATGTTGATTAAAATCGTAGCACTTATTGAACGTATGCGCACGATTATTGCCTACTAACATCCGGCAAATGAGTATAGACAATGGCAATGCGTTTCAAAGGACGTGAAGATGGCGTTGCAGATACTATTACCTTATTGGGGACATCAAGGGATACCACATCCTCTAAATCACATAGCAATTTCCTGTCTATTGACGGATGGTAACTAGGTAATGACAGTGTGCTTTACATGATGTGAATAAGGTCGGGGATACCACAACGTGGCAATTGCCCATTGAGGGGTGTTAAGTACGCAATGGCAATGTGTTTAATTAAAAGATGATGTGAAGATGGTGCTTCAGATAATATTGGGCATCCGTGGATACCACATCCTCTAAAACACACCTATGACATAGGCAATGGTAATGTGTTACATAAGATGTCAAGAAGAGATCGTTCAGATGCCAGTGAGCATCAGGGAATACCACACATTCTGAAACAAAACGCAACTGGCTATTAATGGGTGTTCAATACGCAATTGGCCATGAATTTCTTAGGATGGGAATACCATTCCACGAAATATATCGATCTGGGACTTCCTAGATTGTGATAGATTTAGATGTTTGTGTATTCTCCCCTAGAGTCCAGATCAACGTGGTTATGTACACGTGAATTGTGATGTCATGTCCGCAATAACTCATAAATGACATTGAATTCATAGCTGTCAGAGTAATAATTGTCCCAGACTAATAAATGCTCCCCTTTCGCTATCTGGTAAATACAGTTTTGATCTGGATTGATAATGTTTTATGTTTCACATGAGTCGAACTTACACGCATCGATTCCCTGCTTGATGTATTAAGAATTGCAAATGTTTGCATGTACAGTAGAAAGGCAAACGATATTCAGCAATACCAAGAATAGCGTGCCATGGCGAATATTTGCACACAGCTCATAGTAGATAAGTGTATATTTATTGTCAACGACAACGGAGGCAAGCCATTTCGATTTTTTAAAACGATTTATTTTAATTCTATTTTACATCATTGGATGTCCACGTAGATGCAATTCATCCAAAGTTTGGTAGAATCCGACAAGACAAGTATTCTTGAAGGATGAGAGTACCAACATGTTTACATCACGAACAATCTGAATCGTATGAAATATACAATGGTCCTGTTACTCGTACTTAATTATGCTTGTGATTTATTTACCTTGTTGACGTCGACTGTTGACAGAAATTACCACTGTCTAACGTGCTGACCATTAGAAACCGTCAGCGTTATAGAATCTTGTGATGTAATGGAAATTCGCCTTTATGCCTATTATTTCCAGTGTATTAATGTTCATATATCTCTCGCTCTGTCTATCTATATCTCTCCCTCTCTCCGGCTGTCACTCTCTGTCTCCGCCTCTCCATCTCTCTCCCTCTCTATCTCCCTCTCTCCATCTCTCTCTCACTCTCTCAGGGCAACCCTGCATTCGCATTGGAGGTCCTGTCAGGTACAATATGCCTCTATGCCAGTACGATTTCCTTAAGGCATCTGCATTTATACACAATTACCGCTCATGTGTATATAGCCATTATAATCTGTCTATATGCTTGTGCATCATCTGTCGCTCGTATGACTTACCGTATGATGTAGTTATTGCGAGTTCTCCATCGTACCAAGATACGTTAAAATATAGTACTTGTTGCCCCCATTCCTGGAGCTCAGCATTACCAAGATACGTTAAAATATAGTACTTGTTGTCCCCATGACTGGAGCTCAGCATTACCAAGATACGTTAAAACGGTTTAGTACATCGCTAAGCCCTCCCATACGTCCGTATATTGTCGTACACTTAAAGGGAAATAAGAAAGGCAGCAAGGATTTCTACAAAACGGTAACCACCACAGCATTTAAAACAGCTAAATATCAATATCTAATGGAAGATTTGCTTAATATAGAATATAACGAACAACAATGGGGAGACATACATCAAATGTCATATAGATGTACAGATAGCACTGATCTTAGATGGTTCCAGTTTAAAATAATACATAACATACTTTCTACAAATAGTTTCTTGCATAAAATTGGTTACGTAGATTCCCCGCTGTGTCCACTTTGCAAAGAAACACACAAAAAACGGTGCTCCGCATATTTTGCGAATGCATATAATTATACAAAACGCATTTGGAAGGAATTAAATACATGGCTAAAATCAAAAGATATTACTATAAACAGTACAAATGAATATGCTCTTTTAGGTGTCAAAGGAAATAACAATACCCTCATAAATATAATACTCCTACTTACAAAAATGTTATATATAAACATTTTCGAAAACAATCTACACCTCACTTCACACATCTTAAACATCATTAAACACTACTACACCGTATCAGGATGTATAGCCTTTTCAACATGTAATCGTTAATGTAAAGATTTTACGCGTACTGGTCGAAATTATACACTTTACTAACGTAGTCAGTCTATACTTTGATAAGAATGCATTATTTTCATGTAACTTAATAGTGTACAGATTGTAGTAATGATAAATTAGTGTCGTAAGAATGTTAATGTCAAATGTATGTACATGTCGAAGACAACTGAATAAAAACTGAAAACATTAAATTGAAAAGATAAGTTCAAATATAGCAGGGCTACTTGTTGTTCTCCTGCTTGGCGCTCAGCATTATGAAGACACCTTAAAACATAGTAGGGCCTACATGCTGTTCCCCTGTTTGGCGCTCAGCATTACCAGGATACGTTAAAATATAGTAGGGCCTACATGTTGTTCCCCTGCTTAGCGCTCAGCATTACCAGGATACGTTAAAGTATAGTAGGGCCTACATGCTGTTCCCCTGTTTGGCGCTCAGCATTACCAGGACACGTTAAAATATAGTAGGGCCTACATGTTATTCCCCTGCTTGGCTCTCAGCATTACCAGGATACGTTAAAATATAGTAGGGCCTACATGTTGTTCCCCTGCTTAGCGCTCAGCATTACCAGG